>JASDQU010011237.1:0-22856 GCA_032191745.1 Picea mariana
CTTGGTCGAGATAGTGACACTTCCGCTTACGGGTTTTATTTGGAGTTAGGTCAATATAGTTGATGCTCCAAGATAGTCCAGCAGAGGAAGGATAGGAATGAAGATGGAAGTAAGTTAGGGAGGAAGGATGAGTAGAAATAGTTGAGAAAGTATGGAGATTTGTCTGATGGTGGAATTTAATGTTTTTCCCTTCTAAAAAGAAAATGTGTATATATGAATATTTATAATTACGTAACTAAACCACAGTTGTCTAATTAAAATTGTTGAACTAGATAATTGTAATTAAAGGATTTTGAAAACATTTGATTGGTTTATTGTCTTTTATAAAAGACTAGTCTTGTTGATTGGATTGGATGCATACATAAATTACTATAAGGGTGATAGTAATTGATTATTAGTACATGCACGAGACTTGTATGTACTAGCTACACATGCATTTCTTGTACATGTACACTAGTATGTATGAGTTTTCTTGGCTTACTTACTAATAGTGTCGGTTAATTGTTATGAATGTGTGAACCATGTTTCTTTTCCTTTGTATCATGAAATACCTTAACTTCGGGATGAAGTTTCCTTAAGGGTGGGTGTATGTAACAACCCTGGTTAAATAGTTGCATAGGGATTATTAAGTATAATTAGTTAGATAATTAATTGTCCTAATATGGTTTTAGTTAAACAATGATTAGTTATTAGTAATATTAATTAATTATTTATTTATTAATTAATTGTTTATAACTGTTGATTGATTAATTAATTAATTAATTAATTAACTTATTAAATGTTAGGGTAATGAATTAAGAGCTTAATAATTTTTAAATTATTTTATAAGACTTTACGTATGCAGGGGGGGGGGAAGAAGCATTAAGTGGAAAGATAAGGTAATAAAGGAATGAGATAAGGTAATAAAGAATAGGATAAGGTAATTAATGGAGGATAGGAGAGTCGGTGAAGGGGGGGAGATATGACGGGGAAGATTCAGACGGGAGGGATTATGAAAATTTGAGGGAAGGAGCATTATTGGAGGAGGTCTGTATTTCTATTGGATATCTTCTGGTTTTGAGGAGTTTTGGTTTTGGGGTTTGGAGAACCATTGCAGAGGGCACCGGGTTGCTGGGGGTTTTGGGCACAGGGGTCAGGATTCCTTACGGTATCTTGGAGCTAGGGAGTCAGATAGGCTGCTCCTAGCTGGCTAGGTGGTTAGTCAGTTTGGGCAGGGTTTGGTCAAAGCAACAGGCTGGATAAGGTAGTAGGGAGGACAACCAGATAAGAGAGAGTTTAGCATCAGGAAGAGGTACTTTATTTATGGATTTGCTGAGTTATGTGATGATTATGTAATTTATTTTCATGATGTGGATAATTTTAATTTATGCCAAATATTATATGCTTATATGATGATTAATGAACTATTTATGCACTGAAAGGAATTTTATGTTTAATTGTATGAATTTTATTAGGCTTGTTAATTTCTAGTCCCTACAATTATGTTACAGCATATGTGTGTGTTACAATTAAAGGCATCGATGCCTTTTATCATAGAACACATTGGTTTTTGTTTTCTCTTTTTAGAAGCATCGACCTGTGACAATGCACAATTATTGTTATTTTTTTATTCCATTGTTTATAAAAAAAATTGGCATATATCTTATAATAATATTCATATAAATTAGTCCCCGAGGTGTAGGACAGTTGGTGATGGAGTGTGTTGTTAAGCCACTCCGTGATGTTAAAGTCACTGGTTCGAAACCTGCGAGGAAAAAAAATCCAACCATGTTAAGGGTTGGTGTGGCTCAGGCCGGGTGCGATCCCCGGGTGATTTTGACGGCTTAGATGCCCCTGAGTCGCGGTTTCTCAAGCCACAGGTTAATCGCGTACCCAACAGGTTCCGCACAAATTAACAAACAAAAAAAAAATATTCATATAAATTAAATTTTGATTAGTGTATTTGGATATGATGTTTGGATTATCTTTTTATATCATCAGTGTTTGCATCTCTTCGTTATAATATTTAATCATCCATACATTTAATCAGTGATGTAACATTTCACAGGAACATTGGACAACACAAAAGAATAAAACAAAACATATTTTATTATATATGAATAAGAGGCTCTGTCATACAAAATGGGACCCTTATTGGTAACCCCCTATCTTTCAATTGGGATAATACTATGTCCATTACAATAAACAAAATGTTTGATTTTTACAAACAATTATTTCAAAAAATACAACAGCTTGCATTGATATCAAAATATATTGATCATCATTCTTCACTGGAATTGTTGTCAGACGTGCTCAAGCTACTTCCATGACTTGGGTTATTTGGTCGAATGTTTTGATTATTGGATCGATTGTTTTCCTCTTCTTCAAATGAATTCATCTACAAAAATAAAAAGAAAGTGTCATGAGTGTATCTGCATTGGTGAGAATAATGAAAATTGAAATCAATAATATACATGAATGTAAATTGAAAAGCGACATACCATAGCAAGAATCGAGTCCTAAATGATACACATTTTTTCAAAACCAAACCTCATGCCTTCTGTTAACAACTCTTCTGGTAGAACGTTTCCATACTTTGTTTCCTGCAGTTTTAATACACCCCATAATAAATTATAGATTTAATATAAAATATTTTTTTTGTTCCATTAATTATAAAATGAGAGAACTAAAACAACATAGATACTTACAAATTCCACAATTGATTTTTGATATGCCAACATATACTCACAACCCTTACTTAGCCCAATGTCAATCAATTCTTGCAATGGCTCTTCTTTGTATGTTAGCGCAAGTTTGAAGACATTCAAGGATGGTTGTTGTAAAACAACTTAAAATATACAAAGATGAAATCTTAAGTTAATGTTATAATGAAATAAAAATTATTCACAAACTTTTCTATCAACCATTTTATTCCTTGTCGTCCTATTTTATGTACTCAAAGAGTTCCATTTTGTTTTCTTTTTTGCAAGAAAATACTTGGAAATTAATAATTAATGCTAAATTATTTATTTGTATGTACCTAATAGAAAAAATCAATGATCTCATACATTTGAAGCATGTTGTTATAGAGATGGCTCTTCCAGTGATGCAATTACGTTCATTTATTTTACCATCTCCTTATACACTTTTTTTGGCATTCCTACTAGCATATTTCAGATATCAGCTTGTTGATCCTTTGGGATTTTCATAATCTTCCTGAAAAAAGTAAGATGACAATTAAATATTTTTATATTCATATATGAAAAGTAAATATAACAAGATTGATATTAATAAATTAGGAATGATTTGTAGTAATACATACATATTCTAGAAAAGCGTTTTAGGAATATTACTTTTTGATCGATTATTTTTTGTTGTATGTTTTTGCTATTGCAAGTATGACAGGTCTCATTGACTATTTCTCTAGAAACACTTCATGTAGTTTAGATATAACCTAGTTCTTTGAACAATTGGATTGATTTATGTATTGTAAGTGGAAATTACGTCTATACGTTCATTCCACTATATCCCTCATAATTTTGTAAAGTTTTTCCCCCTTTCATTAACTTCCAACACCACTCCAGATGAGCTAAGGATCAATTCATCATCATTTACATATTCTATAATTTTTATTTCTTAGGATGACATTATGTTCCTTCATTGTTGGTCTCAATTGTAGAACATTAAACATATGTGAATTAATAGATTGTTTTGAAAACGTTATCTAATATTTTTAAGTAAACAATTAATGAAAATTCAAAACAAAAAACTCATATTGAATAGAATTTTTTCATTCACTTGGTTCATCCTTTTGCAATCTTTCCATCAAGCTTTTACGCTCTTCTACACTTAGATCACAAAGAATCTTATCGAGCATCTTCATTTTATGGCTCTGTCGGACAAACACTAACCAATACATATTAGTTAAACTTACATATAGTTCAAACATATGAATTTTTTATAGAATTTACAAAGAACTTGGCTTTTTAACATATTAATTTTGTATAGAGTTTACAAAGAACTTGCCTTTTTTTTTTTCCTTTCTAGATGTGTTATCTTTGTATCCATCAGAATTTTTGTTACTTGAGCTATTCTCATACATTTTTTTTTATCAATATACAACCTATACCATTCAATGCAAAATATATTAAATATATTTTATAAATAAATCACCTAATTTTCACCAAAAAATGTATAATGGTGCATTGTATTAATATTAAAGCACCAGTTCATTCCATTTTATCAAACACACCGCTATAAAAAAAAAAATTAAAAGAATAGTAAATTAAAGTGGTGCACAATATATCGTTAACAACACCTATGTGTTTAATGTTAAAAATGCACCGATAAAAAATATTTTAAAAAACATTAAATTACAACGATGCCATAAGTATCATTAACAACACCGCTCCAATTGAAAAAAATGAAAAAAAAAATACCATAAACAAATAAATTTACACATCCATGAACGATTTTTTTATTATTTGTGCCATAGTGAGTGTGTTTGTATCTGTAAGAGCATCGATGCGTTATATTACATAAGACACACCGATTACCCGAAATTTTTCTTAAAAAATGTGACAGGGCCGAGAGGGTTTAGATCTTATGCATCACATGTCAAACACTTTCTATATGGAAACATAAACCCATTAAATCTAAAAACCTAAAATGAAAATCTATAATTATGGAGTGATAGAGGGAGTTAAACCCTAAATTGAAGTTTTGCAGTCACACAAACAAGAAGAAGCAAGGGTTTAAGGTAAGTATGATTTTTTTTTTTATTTTTTTTTCTGAATCACAAAACCCTTCAATTTTTTATTTTCTGAATAATTTTGTTGCTCCAAAAGGGTTTTGAATGAATTACCATACCCTTCCAATTCTGATCTTCTAAATAACTCTACTTTCAAAAGTATTGATCTGTTGCTCCATAGTGCCCCCTTGTATGTCTCTCTTGCAAATTTGTACCCTGTAAATTTTGGTAAAATAATAAAATACTAAATAGCTTAATACCCATGAAAGAATTTATGAAAATTCTTTTAAATGAATCACCATAGTTACCTTCAAATTATGATCTTCTAAATAAACCATGTTGTTCTAAAGTATTATGTTGCTCCACAGTGCTCTCTGGTATGGCTCTCTTGCAAATCTTCCCACTGTAAATTTTGGTAAAATAATGAAACAATGAATAGGTTTTTACTATTTAAATGACTTTATGAAATTATATTTTAAATCCCCGCTCATTTTTCAATTGTAAAAAAATAAATTCGCACTTTAAAAAAAAAATGAAACTTTGGTGTGTTTATTACTTTAACGCATCAGTCTTGATATGTATATGATGCACCGATGCGTTTTAAAATTTTCGAGCACTGATATTGGATAATTATTTTTTTTATTATTTGAATTTATGGGACCGGTGCAATGCGTATATAAATGCTCAGTGCTTTACAATATTATAGATGCACATGTGCATGTTTGTTATAGTAACACACCGTTATGTTTTCAAGGTTATCTAAATTTTTATTTGCACACAAAATAATATATTCATTATAAATTATTTTTCATGATGCATCCACATGACTTGCAGTACATCCTAGTATACATTTTGCACTTAAAGTCGACTTATTCTTAAAAATAATTTACTATAGATTTTTCTCAAATGAAAGGAGAGAAGCATATAATATCAAATGGCCAATTCTTCAAATTCAATCTCGTTCCATATTGCTCAAAGTCCATCGCGGAGTTCTCCCTTTCCATCTCGAGTAAGTTCGGATTTTATTTATATTTCGATTATCTAATTGAGTTTATTTTTGTTATCCATGTCAATCTGATTAAAAATGTATCCAAATTTACAGGATCTTGATTCATAATCAAGTTTATATGCAGATAATATTCCAAACAATATTACCAACTTAACGGGAACTATGACCTCAAAACAAGAACTCTAGCCCTTAAAACCCATATTTTGGGATAAAAAACCACAAAATTAACCCTCAAACTAAAAAGTGGTGCTACTGGTAGCACTTTTTTGTTTTTAGGTTAAAATTACAAATTTTCAAGCATGGCCTAAAACATGTGTATAGTTTCTTTGAAAAACCTTAAAATAAACACCTAAATCAAAGAATGGTGCTACCGACAAAAAAATATTTTTTTCTAAACTTTAAAATTATACCTCATTTCAAACATTATCCTAGTGCGGAAAGTACCATTGCAACCAAAACCTACAAATTAACACATTTTTTATAGTGGTGTAAAAACATTTCACTGTTATAAACCAAATCGTAAAATCAACCCTTAAATATTTACTTTTTTAAGGTTAGTTTATCACTCCAACCACAAGATAATACATAATGGCATGAAAATATCACCATTTCAAATGTCAACATTCAACATAACTTTGAAATATTTGTTTATTTCAAATAAACAAGTCTATACAAATTACATTTAATGAAACATAAATTATTTCGTTACATTTTCCATATTCAAAACAGAAGAGCTAAGAAATTTTGTTATATATTCTCCATAATAAAAACATATAATTCATAAAACATAGAAATGATTCATAAATTCATGTAATATCATATGTAACGGAGAACACTCATTTATGGTTACCATACAAACATCATATAAATACTGATCAAAAATACATAAAATGTTTCATACACTTAATCAAGTTCATATATGGATTCTGACACACCATCAGAATCTACATTGTGTTCAAATGAATTACTAGATGAAGATGTAGATGATCCATATTCTTCTCTATTATCAATGAGTGCACAATATGAGTCTGCATGTATGCCCAACATTTCAGATGTCAAAAGCCTCTTTGATCTACGACTAGGTTCAACAGAATCCCATCTTACACTTGTCTCTTGTGGCAACAACCTTTTGATAATCTCTATGGTCCTAGAGTGAAGAGTTCCTCTCTTTGTCAAATTGAAGTCATAGACAAGTATGTCAACATCCTCTAATTTTAAGAGGTCGGTATGACGACGAGTTATATTTTGACCCTTTCTTTTTCTCTTTATGTTGTTTTGTTTCTCAACCACCATCTCTTGCTTGTACACACCATTGAATGGGTGTGTACTTGTTGCATACCAATGCACTTCAATTGCTATAACATATTCATTTTCTTTATCGATCCTTATAACCTTTGCAATCCAAAATGGATAACCACATTGGAGTGAAATCATGAAGATGGGTGTCTATTTTGCTTGTTTTATGAGAAAAAAAACTATATTTTCACAAGTTCTTCAACTTACGGCATACAAAAGTATTTTTTTTTTTAGAATTTCACTTTACAGTAAAAACAAAACTTGTGAAGAATTTTGTTAGCTTTCAAATGACTATTTTTCAAAAAAAAATTATAAATATTTGATATGTCAATTTGACAATTGTTTAATAGTATGTTCCTTAAACATGAAAGGAATGATAATGAGTTATTTTTTCCTCCAACAATGTATCTATTACTAAACTTATGTTTTTAACAAACGAAATATACTGCAACAATCTACAGAGACTCTATTTTATTATGACTATAATTTTGAATCTAACGGATGAATATTATAATTTCTGGAATTTTTTTAAGTTGACCAAGCTGAAAATGTTGCAGATTTTAAACACATGTTTTCCTCCACCTTGTATCTATCTTAATTTTTACTTAAAAGTAAAATCTATAAATACCCTTTTTAAAATAACAGTTTAAGGATTATGAATATAAATTTTTCTAAATTTTTCACTCTGTATTTTTAGAGATATGGATATTTCATTTCACTGAATCATAATGTCTGCTAAAAATATTATGCAGTGATTTTTTTAAAAAAATAAATAAAATTAGATAAAAAATATTGAAAATGAAAACAAATTATAGGAAGTGAAAGTAGATTTAATTTTGCAAATACTGGTGCCATTTTTGAAACCAAATTCTATGTATTTGCAGGAGTCCGCAACCTCCAAAGTTCAGGTAAGATTGGGGGAAATATTTGGTTTCTGTATACAGTCCTAATTTCTTGTTTTCGACCGAAACAATATTCATTCAGATGAAAGACTAAATTCTAATGGAAACTATCAAAACTAAACGATTTCTAAGGTTTTCGGCCGAAATATGGTTGATTGAATTCCTTCGGTCGGAAAAAATGAAAATACATGTCGTATCGTTTCATTTCGCGCCAAATCGTATAAATACGCTTTCGGTCAAATACATTTAACACAATTCATCGCTTGTTTGATGGTTTTCTAGAGCACCTAAACAAAGTTTTGAATTATCTTTTTGGGTTTTTTTTAATAAGGTAATTGATGTTTGTTCAAGTTTTTATTGAAATAACAATTTATATGTTGAAAGGTAAATGTTGAACAGTTTTTCAAGGTGAAGTCGTTGTTGAACATATCTTTTACAGATAACTATAAAAGTCATGAGAAACAAAAGTTTGCACAAGAGAAAATTGTATCGAACTCGAGATGATACTCACCATAACAAACAAAGGAAAGAGCGTTATTGGAGAAAGAAAAAAGAACGTGCAAATATTGAAGAAAGAAACGATGATAATGTAAATAGAGATTTTCAACAAGAAGAAGTCCAACCAGGTATGCATGCACATATTGTCTATATTAAAAGTATATAATTCAAATTTAAAATATTGTTTAATATAGTTGATTGTAATTACAATTTGATGCTTTTCAAAAAACATAAATAGATTTGTCTCATAATGTCGAAGAAGACGTTGAAACCAAAATTGAAGCAGAAGACGAATCACCTATAGGTATGTACATAAATTTAGATAATACAAAGTGAACACTTGTATATATAGTTTAGTGAATTTATGTTCGGGTTTTGTTTTTTAATATAAACTTTAAATTGAAATATGCAGGAGAATATATCAACATTGATGATGAAATATTAGAAAATGTTGATACTGACAAATTTGGGAAGAAAAAATCTAAGCATTATATAAGATATCGAACTAAGAATATGTATAATACTTTTTTCAAAGATGAATCAGTAAAAGTACAAGCTCAACTTTTACTCTGTCTAATAAAGTCAAGAAACTTAAAAGGAGCTACATCATTATTGGGTATTCAAAAGTCGACAAAATATACAAAGGTGAAACAGAATGTCTTTGAAAATATAGCTAGTGTATTAAAAGCTTTTGGAAAATCTCGAAAAAAAGATGTCAGTGTTGCACGTAGAGCGATACAAACAACAGTTGTTTCATCTAGCAATATAAAAGATCGTTTGACACGACACATGGAAAAAACGATGGGAATGTCAAGAAAAACATTACACAAACATAGAAAATTTCGATCACAAATAGATGCAAATGATGAACTGGCTTGTTGGACAGTGATTTCTAGACAACCCTACAAAGATAGACTTGCAGAAAATGTTAAAGAATTGGCCCGTAATTGTTGGTTGGAAGAATCTCATGTTTCACCACATACAAGGGATGTGTTGTGATGAAGAATAGCACGAAAACAATATGAAGAACATCCAAAACATATATTTCCAATGACACAAATATAATTGTTCAATAAGTTCAAACAAGAGCACAAAGAAGTTAAAATTTTCATCAATACATTTGTGCAACAAAAACCATGGTTTGTTAGACCCATCACTATTTTTGACACTTGTTGTTGTCATTATCATGTGGAATTTGAGTTGTATTACGACACTTTTTTTATTTTGGTAAAACTTTATGGCCAAGTTCACCTCCTCCTTCCACATTCCGTGCTTTTATTTCTGAAATTCTATGTGAAAGAGAAGGTGATGATTTATTTTACAAAAATAAATATGTTGGTGGAAAGAAATGTGATCATTGTGGAAAACTAAGTTTGTTTCACTCAAAGTATCATATTGATATGAATGATCAATAATTTTCTAATATAACAAAAAATTGGAAGAGATATGAATGTATCAACAGCATAGCTCCACATTCTTCAAATGTTATTTCCAAAAGGATTGATTTGAGAGTAGATAAAATCTGTGTGATAGATTTTTTGAAAAAGTTTGAGGAAGAAATTTATAAATACACCAAACATTCACATAGATCTCAATGGAACGACCTACAATTCAAGCAATCCCGTGAAGTGTTTCCACCAGGGACAATTTTGTCTGTAGTTGATTTTGCAGAGAATTACACATTCGCTGCACAAAAATAAATACAGAATGAATATTATTATTCTGATCAAGTCACGATATTTGTCCGCAATCTATATAGACATGCTCAACAGAGTCTTGATAGCATAGAGAGCACCAACGACAATCAACATGTTATTAAAGAATATCACTTTTATATAAGTGATGATCGAGCACACGACACACATTATGTACAACATTGTTTTGATAAATTTTATGATCCATTGAAAGAACGTGAAATCGAATTCGATCGACATTGGATATGGTCATATGGGTGTGGTGGTCAGTTCAAATCTTCACGATCATTCTATTGGTTATATCGTCTTCATAAAAAATCAAACATTACACATTGTTGGAAGTTTTTTTAGACTGGGCATGGAAAAGGAGAGCACGACGATGTAGGGGCATGTGTAAAATGAGCACTTCAAAGGTATCAGATGAACCCTCATGTCGATCGATTTGAATCTGTTGAACAAGTTGCAAAATTGCGCTAAGCCATGAATATAATCTGTCAAGGGATGTGTGCAAGTATGTCTATATATACATGTTACACATGTACACAGCATATTTTTATTTGAACGTGTTCAAATTTATATTCAATCTTCAATCATTTTCTTGAGAGATTTCAAGTTAACAAGTTATTGTCTTGTGCAGGTTTTTTTGGTATGTTGGAATCCAAGATGTAAATAGATCAATCCCATATGACGTCAGTACAATACATGAAACACAAAAAATACATTTAGTTAAAAAAAAATATTATCAAAATGTGTTTGCATTTGATAGAAGAAATGGGTCTTGTTTTTGTTCAGTTTGCATAAAGGACACAGAATCCATAGATATTTGTGAAAACGAAAATGTAAAATATGTTAAAGCTTGGAGACATATTGAACTTAATATAAAAGGGAAAATGCCACTTGCAAGCTCTAAGGAGATGGAATCAAATGAAACTATAATGTCAGTTGATGGAGATAGAGTTTCTGATCTTGTTAGAGAAGGTAATTTTTATGTTTAATTTTTTTCAAATAACGTGTAGATGTACTTGTGTGATAATATAACATGAAGTATTTGTTGTCCAATATATACAATTATTTGCAGGAGATTTATTTTTTGTGGTTGCACCTGTAGACAACACTAAAAACGTGAAATATTATTTGATGCGATGCACAGAACAAAAAATGAGGCTATTAGAAGATTTTGATGATAACGGTTTTATATATGAAAGAGGATCCATTGTATTGAAAGGATATTTTTTTCAAGAAACCCATCAAACCGATACTCATGTTCACTTTCAAGACTACGAGTCAAATGTCACAAGTTGTCAATATAGTCATTTGGTATGTGCAGCGCGCATAAAGTTAATAGAAGTTCAATCAAAAAAAAAAAAAGTTAGAAAATGGAAAATGTCCAAAGTCGATCATGAACGAATAATTGAAGACGGAATACCATTACGATTTTTTTAAACAAGTGACACATGTACATTCCATAATTTTTTATTTTGCATTGAAAGTACATGTATTTATGAATATCTAGGATTCTAGAATCATTTCCAGTTTAGTTTACTTTCATGGTCCATTCAATTAAGAAAAGTTGTATTTCCCATGAATTATAAAGTTTACCAAACCTTATTTACAATTTCAGGGAAGAACCTATAGATTGTATCTAGGGAACCTAAATTGACCTATACTTTAGATGATTATACTTTAATCCTACAAATTATCCAAATCATATACACAAATCCTTTAATGCATGTAACCAATTTACTACATATAAGATAAATGCATTCCTTATTTGCAATTTGATTGTTCAATGTCTTTTCATATGAAGAGGATAACTTCATATCAAAACTAGGACCCATTTCCATGTCATTATAAAGGACTATTGATGGCTTAGAAAAACTTTAAATTCTGATAAATTTTAATATCAATATAAATTTTAATGAAGATCGCTTACTTATATTAAATTTGATGACTTGTTTTAACTATTTTCATTGTTGGACTTATATTAAAATTGATGACTTGTTTTGACTATTTTCAACCATATTTCCAAATCAAACAAAATTTAACTTATAAGTGAAAAACTATAATTTTTATTTCACATTTTCTTGAATATTTCATTGTGAAATTTCATAAGAAACTACAAAATTTGGCGAACTATAAAATTTAATTTTTATTTCACATTTTCTTGAATATTTCATTGTGAAATTTCATAAGAAACTATAAAATTTGATGATTTTTTTTGAAATCAAGAAAATAGTATATTGAAATTATTCCATCCAATATTTTATATAAATAAACATAGTACAAATAAAATCAAGACAAGACAAAATATTGCATGAGTGATCCCAATATCTCTTCTATCTCTTCTTGTGCTTTTCTTAGCTATTGTTATCATGTTTGTAGTTTTCTCATAGTTGTCTGTATGAGAAAGAAGGTGAATTCAAATACCAGTAAAACCTTTCATTGAGATGTTGATGTAAATTGAGATTTTGATGTAAATGTGAGACCATGTCTCTATGAAAATATTGAAATGATAAAGACCATGTAAATGTCCTAGGTTCAAATTCAAGTGTGTGTAGAGCCCCTTGTGTGTGTCTCTCTTACTTTGTAACATTTATAGTGGTTTTCTTCATTCTTCCATTCATTCAAGTGATTCTTTCTTTCTATGTCTTCTAGCCCATTGTTACACTAATTTTCTTAATTCTTTCTTTTTTTTTCACGCGAAAAGAACGGTTTCATTGTTATTCTATTAGAATTAAATGAAATTTTTTATTACATATGGATCTAGAAAGTGATGATCAAAAAAGATCTATAGTCTTTCCTTCCTTCCACATTTTTACATTGCGGTAAAGTTATAAAAATTCATCTAGTGTCATATACAAAATTATTCAAAAAGGGGGCATCTGTAAAGATCCAGGCTAGAAAATGTAAAAAAAAATTGTACATACAACAGTTCCATCAAAAATTTCTTCATAAAAGAGCCAACTAGAATTTTCTTTGAGTGCCTTTTTGGAGAGGTTGTCTTCTACTTTGTCGAACTGTCTATGTATGTGCATAAATTTGATAGATTCAAATCTATTATTTAAGATTTTGATCTTGTATGTTACTTTGTTGAACTGTTTATGTACATGCATAAATTTGATAGATTCAAATCTATTATTTAAGCTTATGATCTTGTCTTTCCAGTTGTTGAGATATATCAGGTTCAGGTTGGATTTGGAATTTATCCAGATGATAGTGACCTTGGAATCTCCCACAACCATCAATTTTTTTATGGAAAAGTAGGAAAGGAGTAATAATAATCCAAATAGGCCCAAGAGTTCAACTTTATGTTGAATTTTTTCAGTCCATAATGAAATATGTTGAATTTTATCAGTCCCCATAGGCCCAAGAATAGTCCACAATGAAATATGTTGAATTTTATCATGTGTTTTTGAATAGTCCACAGTGAACATAAAAGGAATCATTTAAATTAATACATAGTAGGATAGGCCCAAGAATTCAGCTTTATGTTGAATTTTATCAGTCCCCACAGGCCCAATAACAGTCCACAATGAAATATGTTGAATTTTATCATGTGTTTTGAATAGTCCACAATGAACATAAAAGGAAACAATTAAATTAATACATAGTAGAAAATTGTTTAAGAGTTTGACGCTTAATTTAATGCATAGTAAAAAGGAGAATATACAAAACATTAGTTCAAAACTAACAACTTTGCCACTTTTTTTCCAACAACTTAGTGTAGACACCTTTGAGCACCACAATCTATCAAGCCAAGTCTTGAAACAAACCAAAACAAAGTTATTCTTACATTAGTAATGGAGTTTAACAAATTAGTTCAACAAAACAATTTCATTTCAACATTGACATAGTAAAGATAGAGACTCTCATCATTTTAATTTCATAGAGACCTCTATTGGTAAAATGGAAATGCCACAAGCCTACCATTTATGGAACATAAATAGTGGTGCAATGAAGAAATTGAGAAAACACAAAATTAATGTCTTATAAAGACAGAAGTTAGAATATGAAAACCATATTTATGTTATAGCTAGCTTAAAGAAGAAAATTGACGCAGTCGCACCCTCACTGGCACGTCCGCTTCTCCAAGACCTTCTTCCCTCTCGACCGGAAGAACGTCAAGGTTCTTATATTTCCCTATCAGGAAATCTACACCCACAGTTCACTTCGTGCGACTCCTTTTCCTTTTCTTATCGAGGAATCAGAACTCGCAGCTTCGTGAGTTCACGGTCTATCTTTGGGTCCTCAAATCCCCGAGACCCGATGGCTTTGGTCAATCGTTGACTTTCTCCCCTGCTATCAGAGTTCTCCCTATCGGGAAATCGCTACTTGCGATGTCAACAATTTGAAACTCCAACCTCTGAATCCCGATGTGTCGATTCCCCGATACACGCGTGGACTTGACTTCTCCACCTTCTATCCTTCTATCGGGATTTTCTAACTCGCGGGATCGCGAATCTTGATGTCGATGGACTCGGGACTTGCCTTTCCCTGATCCCCGATACGATGCCACCTGTACTCCACTAGCTCTCGTGGTCCCACACTGTTATGTCACCGTCGAAATATCGCGGATCGCGATTCCAATGTGCAAGTGTTTCCTGTTCTTAGGAACCATGATTCTCCGAACTCCAACTCCTCGGGATCCCCTGACATGCGTCCTCAACAATGAACGGTTTAGATCTTGTTGGGATATCGCGTCTCGCAATATCGCAACTCCCGTTACAACAACTTGGTGCTTCGACTCGCGATATACCGATATGCGATGTCACGTGTAGATCTGACGGTCCCTATGACTCAGGATCGACGGCTTTGCCCCTCCTGAGCTTCGAACCTCCTCCCGCTTGAACCGATAACCTTCTCTCACCTCCGTATGATCCAACGGTCCATGGAACTCCGCAAAATCTCCTCGGAGGAATTCGTCCGTCCGTTTCTTCCAATGAACTCTACGAAATGACGAGGCGCTCTTCCACAAAGTTCGTCACCCTGCGCACAAACCTGCGATGCTTCCTTTCAACCTGCTCATGCACAACTTCTCTCTTCTATCCTTCAACAACTTTGAAGGCCTATCCCTCCTAAGCTTTGCTACGACTTTAAGTCCCCAGCAAGAAACTCCCTTGCTTGCACTCCTTGCGGCAAATCTTCAACAACCTCTAAGGGTTGAAGATTCGATCCTGCGCACTCCTCTGCAGCAGAAACCTTTTAATCCCTTTGCTCAGAATCGCAACTCTGAGACTTCGTCTAGCCTACGTATGCCTTGCATGGCTCTGGTGCCAATCTTCACTTCTGAGATGAATGAGGACAAAAGCTAACTCTAATTGAACCCTTCTGTCAACGCACTCCTTGTGGACAATTCAACTGCACTCCTTGCAGGAATCTCTTGGCTCAACTAGAGAAACAATTGAAACTCATTCATGTTCCTTCTCAGACTTCTATTCAACCATGAAATCACATACACAGCATATAAAAGCAAGTGTATAATAGAAAGCAAACATTCATGAGCATAACATCATAAATACACAGAGAATAACGCAACCCATGGAATTGAATCAAAGCTCTTTCTATTAATTCAATTTCCTGTACATGGGTGTTCTTCATACACTTCTCTGCCTGCTCTTGCTCTTCCTGCTTCAATGACAATGTTACAATGTACAAAAAAGGGTGTCTATATACGTTTTCCCTCTTGGACTCTACGCTATCAAATCTAGAATTAAATTCCTATCTACCAGCATTAAATCTACTAAATGTCGACTGTCTACCCAAGGACGAGAGCTATCCACTCAAGGTCCAATACAATATACAAAGCGCGCTTCATTTAATCCACACATTAATGTTTGTGCAACAATATCAAGGTGTTTTCAAAATTTGTGCTGACGCTGTCCAGCTGTCCTCTGCTTTCGCGCTGACTCTCTTGACGTGGGCAATGCTCCTGCATCATACTCATCGGCTTGAAAATTTTCATGGGCTCCTGTCCATGAGCTCCTGCACGGTCTGTCCATGCTTCTGTATGACTGCTTCAGTATCCCAGCTGGCATCCTCCACTGGGTGGTTCTTCCACTTAACCAGATACTCGAAGTATTCCTTTCGCCTGGTCTTCTTTCCCACTCTCTTGTCCAATATGCATTCCATCTGCGGCTTCTCTACTACTGGCATCTGCTTCATCCACTGGATCATTGGTTCCTCAGTTCCAGTCTCTGCCTCTCTAGCCCTGTATGGGTATAAATCTGTGATATTAAATATCAGAGATATTCTGATGCCATCTAGCAACTCAATCTCATAAGCATTTTCTCTGAATTTCTTCAGGACTCTGCATGGCCTGATTTTCTTCATTTTGAGCTTATTGTATGTTCCCCTTGGCAACCTTTCTTTTCTCAAGTGTGCCAGAACTAGATCGCCAACTTCAAACTAAAGTTGCCTCCGATGTTGATCTGCTCTGCGCTTGTACTTCTAGCTTGAATTTTGTAGTCACTGCTTCACCTGACTGTGAAGTTCCTGCATCGCCTCAGCGAATTCCTCTACACTAGCGCTGCTAGTCGCAGTCTATTCTGAATCTTGCAATTCAAAAACTCCTCTCGGCTGCATCCCATATACAACCTAAAATGGACTTCTACCTGTGCTTCGATTCACCGAATCGTTGTATGTGAACTCGGCCTGTGGAAATATGCTATCCCAGCTACTATGGTGCTCCATCACCAAGCTTCTCAACAAGTCTCCCAGACTTCTGTTGACCACTTCTATTTTCCCTATCCGTCTGAGGATGATAAGCTGAACTAAACATCAAGTTAGTTCCTAGCTTCTTCCATAGCATCCTCCAAAAATTCCCTATAAATTTAGTATCATTGTCCGAAACTATTCTTTTCGGAAATCCATGAAGTCTAACGATCTCTTTGAAAAAAAAATTTGCGATGTGAGTCGCATCGTTGGTCTTCTAGCATGGAATGAAGTGTGCCATTTTCAAAAATCTTTCCACGACTACAAAGATGGAATCAACACCCCTTTGTGTCCTTGGCAAACCCAATACAAAATCCATGCTTACTGCCTCCCATGGCCTCCCTGGTATGGGCAATGGCTGATAGAAACCTGCATTCTATTTTCTCCCTTTGGAATGCTGGAAAATCCTGCACCTGTCAACGAACCTCTTGACATCTGCTCGCATCCCTGGCCAAAAATATGATCCGCTTAGCTTCGCGAATGTCTTTTCATGGCCAAAATGTCCTGCTAATCCACCACTATGCTTCTCCTTCAACATTTTCTCCCTCATGGAGCTTTTCGGAATACACAGTTGATTGCCTCTGAACAACAATCCTTCCTGGATCATGTAATCTATCTACGGACTTCAATCTCTGAGAACTGGATTCTCAGCTGCTTCATACACTTCTGCAAAATCTGCATCTCCTGCGTACATATCCTTGAGATTTTCAAAACCCAAGGTTTTGACTCGAAACTCCTGCAACAACAAACATTTTCTGCTCAAAGCATCAGCCACTTTGTTAGCAGTACCCGAAATATGATTAATCACAAATGTGAAATTCTGCATATATTCTACCCATTTTGCATGTTTCTGATTCAACTTCTCCTATTGAGTCAAAAACTACAATGCATGATTATCACTATACAATACAAATTTTTTTGGGATCAAGTAATGCCTCCACTTCTTCAGTGCCTGTATGATAGCATAAAATTCTTTATCATACGTGAAGTATTTCAGTTTCTCCTCATCCAACTTCTCTCTAAAATATGCAACTGGCCTGTCTTCTTGACTTAAGACTGCTCCTATGGCGTACCCACTTGCATCACATTTCACCTGAAATGTTTTCTGTAAATACGGCAACACCAACACTGGTTGTTCCGTGATCTTCCGCTTCAACAGATTGAAGCTCTTCTCAGCCTCGGCTGTCCAGTGAAAATATTTATGCCGCTTCTTCACTGTATCCATCATCACTGCGCTAATTCCACTGAAATTCCTGATGAATTTTCTGTAGAAACTAACCAAACCATGGAAACTTCTCACCTCAAAAATATTTCTCAGTGATGGCCAATTCTTGATCACTTCCACCTTGTCCGGGTCCATCCTCAACTCATTCGCCGAAATAAAAAAAACCCAAGTAAATGAGTTCTGTCTTCATAAATGAGGACTTCTTCATGTTAATCAACACCTTCTCCTGCTGTAGCTTCCTCATCACAATGGCCAAATGCTTCAAGTGTTCAGCCTCTAATTTACTATAAATCAGTATGTCGTCCAAATACACAATAACAAATTTCCCGATGAACTCTCTCAGGACTTCATTCATCAACCTCATAAAGGTACTCAGTGCATTCGTCAAGACAAATGGCATGACTAGCCATTCATACAGTCCTTCGTTGGTTTTGAAGGCTATTTTCCACTCATCGCCTTCTCTCATGCGAATTTGGTGATATCCGCTTTTCAAATCAATCTTTGAAAAATCAAGCAATCCATCAGATCATCCATTCTCGGCAGTGGAAACCTGTACCTGATGGTTATCTTGTTGATCGCTCTTGAGTCGATACACATCCTCTAGCCTCCATATTTCTTTGGACTGAGTACTGTTGGAACAGCACGTGGACTCAAGCTTTCTCTGACCAATCCTTTGTCCATCAACTCCTGGACCTGCCTTTTAACCTCTTTGTTCTCTTGCGGCGTCAACCTGTATGCAGCTTTATTCGCCAAACTAGCTCCTGGTATGAGATCAATGTGATGACTCACACTTCTCATTGGTGGCAACAAATGAGGTAATTCGTCCACTATGATGTCAGCAAACTCTTCCAGCAGTTCCTGAACCTCATCTGGCAAATCATCCACTCTTGTGCTGGTCAGAACAATTCTCGGCTTCCTGACCACAAATAATTGTGGATCTTCTTTCTTCTCCATTTCTGAAAGAAGTTCCTTCCCACTCATGAGAAGTACTGTGTTTCTTACTTCCGGCTTCACCTCCTTATCCTTTATCGAAAGCAACATATGGGTTCTCCCATTCTTCTCCAGAGTATATGTGTTCATTCTCCCATCATGAATCACATTTCGATCGTATTTCCATGGTCTTCCCAGCAATAGATGACATACATCCATGGGAATAACATCACATAGAATCTTATCATTATACCCACCTATTTTAAATTCAACCAAGCATTGTTTCGTAACAGTTACCTAGTGTCCTTTCTGTAGCCACGAAACTCTGTATGGGCTTGGATGATCAGTCGTCTCCAGCTCCAGCTTCTCTACCATCTCAGTTGAAACGAGATTATCCATGCTACCACTGTCCACGATAACCTTGCACACCCTGTCCTTGGTTTTGCAAGAAGTCCTGAACAATCTGGTCCTTTGGACTGAGCTTTCCACCTCCTTCTCGGGTGTCAAAAGGACTTTTCGCATCATGAGCGATCTTTTGCCTTCTGCATCTTCAGTCTCAACATCTCGCCTCTGCACTTCTGCGATGTGAGCTTCTCCAATGTCTTTATTTTTCTCTGGACACTCGAATGACTTGTGCCCATTCTTCCCACATGTGAAACATGTGATAACTCCTCCTCGACCTCTTCCTCTACCTCTGGTACAAGGAAAAGTGTTTGTGTCAGCATAATATCCCTTTTGCTCTGTATGCTTCCCTCTTTGTTCTGCATATGGTTGCCTCTGTGAGGTTCCACCTTTTTCAATTTTACCCTGAGGTTTCTTCCATTCCTCCTTGGGCTTCTGAAATTTATCTTGGGCAACTGCCTTGCCTCTGGGCTGACTCCTGCCTCACCCTCACTTTCCTTGCTTTCGGCTCAGCTTCTCCTCAGCTTTCAAAGCCATCTTATAAGCATCCTCCACAGTTCAGATGGTAACCATGCTTAATTCATCCTAAATTTCATATCTCAGACCATTCAGATATATGGCAACCTTCTCATCATCACTCTCCCGATGACCTACCCTAATGTTCAGTCGATAGAATTCTTCAGTGTATTCTTTCACTGTCATCAGCTTCTGTCTCAGGTTCTACATTCGCCTGAACAGAGTAATTTGATAGTCCTTTGGGATGAACTTCGCCTTCATCTTTGCAATCATTCGATCCCAGCTCTTAATCTTTTGCTTGCCTTTACAGCGTCTGTCAGCTTGTAGCTCGTCCCACCACAATACTACATGTACTTTCAAGTGCATGATAGCGTGCTTGATCTTCTTATCCTCTTCGATATCCTCATAATCAAAGTATGTGTCAAGAGCTCTAATCCAATCCAGAAGCTCTTCTGCATCCAGATTCCCTTCATAGACTGGAATGTCCATTTTCGCCTTCGCACCCATCCTGGCAATGGCTTTGATCAACCGCTCAGTTGATGCATCCTCTGCTGTGACCTCTTCTTCATGTCCAGCTTCCTCTTCAACTTCGGAATCACTAAGATCCCTTGCACCAACTCCGCGTATTTGTGTTGTCTCCATCTCCTCTAGTCTTGCTCGGAGATCTCTCATCTGCCTTTCCATTTCTGGATTTCCTGCCAGCCTGCCTCTTCTCCGCACTTCCCTGTCCTCTGGATCAGGTGACTACCTTTCTCTTCTGGGCGACATGGTGTATTTTTCTTCTCGGCTATAGAAAGCAAAAAAATAATCCCGCTCTGATACCACTCTAACGTAGCCGCACCCTCACTGGCACGTCCGCTTCTCCAGGACCTTCTTCCCTCTCGGCCCGAAGAACGTCAAGGTTCTTCTATTTCCCTATCGGGAAATCTGCACTCACAGTTCACTTCGCGCGACTCCTTTTCCTTTGCTTATCGAGGAATCGAAACTCGCAACTTTGCGAGTTCGCGGTCTATCTTTGGGTCCTCAAATCCCTGAGACCCGATGGCTTTGGTCAATCATTGACTTTCTCCCCTGCTATCGAAGTTCTCCCTATCGGGAAATCGCTACTCGCGATGTCAACAATTTGAAACTCCAACCTCCGAATCCCGATGTGTCGATTCCCCGATACACGCGTGGACTTGACTTCTCCACCTTCTATCCTTCTATCAGGATTTTGGAACTCGCGGGATCACGAATCCTGATGTCGATGGACTCGAGACTTGCCTTTCCCCGATCCCCGATATGATTCCACCTGTACTCCACTAGCTCTTGTGGTCCCACATTGTTACGTCACCATCGGAATATCGCGGATCGCGATTCCAATGTGCAAGTGTTTCCTGTTCTCAGGAACCCCGATTCTCCGAACTCTGACTCCTTGGGATCCCCTGACACGCATCCTCAACAATGAACGGTTCGGATCTTGTCGGGATATCGCGTCTCGCGATATCGCAACTCCCGTTACAACAACTTGGTGCTTCGACTCGCGATATACCGATATGCGATGTCACGTGTAGATCTGACGGTCCCTATGACTCAGAATCGACGGCTCTGCCCCTTCTGAGCTTCGAACCTCCTCCCGCTTGCACCGATAACCTTCTCACACCTATGTAGGATCCAACGGTCCATGGAACTCTGCAAAATCTCCTCAGAGGAATTCATCTGTCCGTTTCTTCCAAATGAACTCTACGAAATGACGAGGCGCTCTTCCACAGAGTTCGTCACCCTGCGCAAAAACCTGCGACGCTTCTTTTCAACCTGCTCACGCACAACTTCTCTCCGCTGTCCTTCAACAACTTTGAAGGCCTATCCCTCCTGAGCTTTGCTACGACTTTAAGTCCCCAGCAAGAAACTCCCTTGCTCGCACTCCTTGTGGAAAATCTTCAACAACCTCTAAGGGTTGAAGCTTCGATCCTGCACACTCCTCTACAGTAGAAACCTTTTAATCCCTTTGCTCAGAATCGCAACTCTGAGACTTCGTCTAGCCTGTGTATGCCTTGCACGGCTCTAGTGCCAATCTGCACTTCTGAGATGAATGAGGACAAAAGATAACTCTAATTGAACCATTCTATCAATGCACTCCTTGCGGACAATTCAACTGCACTCCTTGTAGGAATCTCTTGGCTCAACTAGAGAAACAATTGAAACTCATTCATGTTCCTTCTCAGACTTCTATTCAACCATGAAATCACATACACAGCATATAAAAGTAAGTGTATAACAGAAATCAAACATTCATGAGCATAACATCATAAATACACAGAGAATAACACAACCCATGGAATTGAATCAAAGCTCTTTCTATTAATTCAATTGTTTGTACATGGGTGTTCTTCATACGCTTCTCTTCCTGCTCTTGCTCTTCCTGCTTTGTCTATATCTGTTTTCCCTCTTGGAATCTACGCTATCAAATCTAGAATTAAATTCCTATGGGTAAAATCATGAATCTGGGTAACACTTTCATGACAATCGGGTCTCCAATATTTCTAGCGGCAATTTTTCGGCCGAACAAATGTTTCTTTCATCCGAAATATTTTCGGCCGAAAATTTTCACGTTAAATTTAACGGTGCCCTCGAAATTCATGTACAATGTTTTTTGGATGAATTATTTTCCCGTGGTAATCATATTTCGGCCGAAATACTTTTTGGCCGAAACGTTTATTTTTAACGGATTCCGTTAAAAACTAGGTTTCGGTCGAAAGAATATTTCGGCCGAAAACTTGAAAATGAGATTGTTTGCAGGAAACTGCAAATTCTCTCCATCTTACTTCATCTTTGGAGGTAGTGGACTCCTACAAATACTCAGAATTTAGTTTGAGAATTGATACCAACATTTTTAAAATTGAATCTTCTTTCATTGGGTATAATTTGTTTTCATTTTCATTGTTTTTATCTAATTTTATTTAAT
>JASDQU010011237.1:22956-48448 GCA_032191745.1 Picea mariana
AAGCCATCGCTTTAAGATAGATCACTTCATCCCTGCAATTCAAACCTGCCAAAAAAACTGAATTCAAAAATTAAAAATTTACAATTCAAACATGCGAAATAAAACATAATTCAAAAATTTTGATTAAAACAAAATTGGCATACATACCAAAAGAGTTAAGTCTCATCCTCCAACATACTCTTTCCCACCAAATATAATGTAAACATATTTTCCACCAAATATAATATAGACATCTGTAACAATAATAAAAAAAACAAATAACACATATTAACATATATACTTTAACTAAATATTAAATAAACAATAAGAAATAATAACATACCCAACCATAGTTAAACAGATTTAAGATAGTTACTCTCCACATTAAGCATACATGATTTAAACAATTTGTAAAATATTATCTAAAATCTTAAAAAAATTTAAAGTTAAAAATTGTGTTCTTGATAATAAAAAAAAGGTTGTGTTCAGAATTAGAGTTAGATAATAATCTGAAAATTAATATAGAACTGTGTATGAGGAAAGTTCACAAATCTCCATATTAATTCATTCTTCCAATGAAATTCTTATCTCCTTGTGGATAAAGTCTCAAATGCTTCAGGTGGAATTCTCATCCCAGGTGATGTTATTTGATCTTATTTACTTAGCAATAAAATATTATTCTCCTCAGCAGTAAAATACTTCTCTCCTCTTCTGCAGTGGTCATCTAATCAAATTTCATATTGCCCTTTCAAATTAAAGGACGCATAAATCTCCATATTAAGCCATTCTTCCAAAAAAACTACTTATATCTATGAAAGTTCACAAATCTCCATTTTAAAAACCATTCTTCCGGAAAATACTTATCTCCTCTTTTTGCGGTGGACTAGATATTCTCATATAATCTTTCATGTACATGAAGAAAACACAAATCTGCACATGTATATTAATTCATTCTTCAAAAACCATTTAAATCTTTCATATGCAATATGTGTGAGCTAGCTCACATATACATATGCATAGTTTATTTGTGAATCTACTTGAATGTTTCTTTTTGTGGTTAGTAACCAATTTAGTTAAGAGTTTGAAAATACCCTGGAAAGAAGGAATTCACTTCGTTGTATGTATAAAACACAAATTTTCATAGTACGTCACTCTTGAACAAGAAAGAAAGGAATGCAATCGAAGAAAATTTAGAAACTTTCCCTTTTCTAATGTGGGATAGAGTCTGTTCTCAAATAATCAAATGTTCAAGTTCACAATTAGGTCTTCACCATGATCTAAACTTAAATAAGTTTGAATGTACACCATTTAAGAAAACGAAAAGATTATATAGGGGTTCTATATATTTCAAAATAATTGATCAAAGCATTGAATAGAAAATGTTAAACTAAAAATTTGAGAAAACAAAAATTTGATAAACGTAAAAAATATAAGCTTATTCAAAATAAGTTTGAACACTTTTATATAAAACCCCAACATAAAATAGAATTAAAAATCATTAATGTTCAATGAACATATATTTATGAATCATCCTGAATGGACACATCCTTCCTGAATATGGGTTCTTCCTCTAGTTCTTCCTTAATCCCAATCTCCCTCCCAAGCACACTCTCACGTACTCTCTTCCCCGCATTACCCTATATAACACATTTCAAATTTGAAATTTTGAAAATTGAATTTAAATGATTATAACAGATTAAATTTAAATGGTTTTAACACATTAAATGATACCTATGAACTCTCACCCTCTTCAAACTCTCCCAATGAGAATTAAGACAAGCCTCCCCAAGCAATAGTAGATGGAATAGAGATCTGTGAACAATACAACTAAGAACTAAATCTAGGATTCAATGTGTTCGCATTTATACAAAATTATAAATGTTGTTGATCTCTTATTCAAAAGATTGGAGATTGGACAACTAAATTTCTCATCTGTGGATATCATAAAACACATACCTGATTCAAACCATCCAAATTTAAACTTATGGAATCAAGTCCCCTATTTACTGGAGATTCATTTAACATATCTCCAAACTACAATTAATGACAATAACAACTAGATTATTTCTATAGATACAATGATATCTAAATCTAGAATTAGAAGTAAACTATCCTAAAATGCATCAAAATTTTACTAACTAGAACACATACCAATCTGTTGTTTGGATCATCATTCTGAATAACCTTCTTCCAACCATCACGACAAAATTTTGCATACTCCTTAATATCTTCTACTGACATGGTATCTAACTCCACATCTATTTTATAAACAAATATGGCTCGGGAATTAGTTTCCTCTCGCTGACAGTTCATTCCAACATCAACACCATAAAAAATCACTTCCAAATTTTCCCTGATTGCATTCCTAGCCTCTTTACCAACCTCTGATGAAACTCGCAACTCTGAATGTGAAGCAAATGCCCCTATTGGGAGAGATACTAAAGGTCATGGAGGCCTCGGCAATGTCGCATTTTGATATGCCCCTTTGTGATCATATGTTCACCATTTACCAGTCCCATAATAATTGGACGGTAGACTAGTATAATCAGGGTGCATGTGCATTAAAAACTCTGCATAAAAGTGTCTTGCAAAATAGTGTGAAACATCATCGTTCCACGACAATTTCCCATATGTTGCCAAAAATCTGTTATACAGATGTCCTGCAATGTCGGGATGCTTAAAATATTTCACCTACAACATCTTCCGCTTTGACCCATCTTTGAAATTGAACATCAAAATTATGTCTTCTTTTGAAACATTATTTTTTACTGCCTTCTATTTATCAAGGCCCATCACCTCTTACTTTTGCTGCCTCATTAGATCGAAAAAACTATCAGTGGTTGGCCCTATCTTTTGATATGCATCCATAAAGTTTTGCAATGAATGAAAAACAATCTGCAAGCTTTGTTTACTCTCCTGAGGGAGTTCTAAGACCACCAAATCATTTTCCAACCCCTTTTTAACACCTGAGCATCGCTCAAGGGTCATTTCTTCAGTAATCCCTTCCCAGGGAAGTTCATCACCAACATCCGAAGGATAGGTGGACGTAGGCATGTAATCTTTTGTTTCTCGATAATGCGGCCTCCTAAATCCACCTTCACCCTCTACACCAACATTAGAATCTTTGTGTAATGACCCCAATCATTATGACTACAAGCAAAGCTAAACACGTAAATTCTTTTTTTGAACAGGACGACAACAATGATTACAGCTAAACAACTCATCTGACGGTGAGCACCATGCCCACAAAATAGGTGACAGACAACTATGACTCCATGCACTGGTACAAGAGCAACTGGGCAACATGCATAAAACAATAGAGAGAAATGACTACCCACCTGACACAACATGACCATGCCTACGAGCTAAGGGACAACATCCCCATTCTGACACAACGACCTTGACGACCAGTTAACTAGAACCTCGACGACGCGCAACCCAACGAAAGAAGGCATTCAACCCAAGCGCCAATAGCAGCTTACAATTATCAACAACAGCCACACGGATAACACCAATCGACAAGACGCAAAATGATAACCCTCGATTTAAAAAAAAAATGGGGTGCGAATGACCAGAGGATTCTTGTTTTATACAAGGCAACTGGTATGGTGAATCAACTAGACCCATCACCCCTTCCAGCTCAACCTAAGGCGCAAGGCGCATAATTTCCAATTAACTAAAGGCTATTAATGGTTTTAGTTGATGCATCTACTAAATATCGTCCATCAAGTTTGTGCAAGATAATCAACCATTACGCCTACAACCTTTATGTCTAACAGCCCTATTAACCCACCATTGAATCAAAGTTCCCTAAAAATATGAATCCTATTTATATCGTCTCAACTAATCATACTTATAGTAAATTATTATCATTCTTATCATGACATAGTCTCATACCCTTCAACAATCATAACTTTTAATGATTAAAACACCAATTCAAGGTCGTCAATCAACCTCTTGTAATGATATCAACTAGAGTACTTTACAAGCAACCCCTAAAGTACATGTGTCTAGTTGACGTTCCAATGGTGAAATATTTAAGATGTAATGGAGAAACCACATGGTACATGATGGCTAGTATTACTAGTTAATTTGAAGATCTTTCTAAATTGTTGTGTCTAATTAAACCTTTGAATGTTTAGAGTGAAAGTATTTTAGTGTTACTAAAGTTTGTACTCTTCTTAACTGGGGTAGGCACAAAAATGGTTTCATTGAAGACATAGATCAATCATAACCAAGAATTAGATATTTGCCTGAAATATTCAAGAAGCCACTACTTAAAGTGATTGGGATTTAATTGGTAGTTTTTGGGATAAAATAAAAGATCCTTCAATATCATCCTCAAATCACCATCACTTTTGCAATTAATTCAATATATCAATTTTTAACATTTAATAATTTTTATGATTGTAGACGAAATCTTGAATAGGATAACAGGTTAACACTATTTTCAACTATGATATAATCAATGAGAATAATCATTAAACTGATGTCATTAACATTACGGTAATCATTACACGGCTAAAAATTAAAATCGCTAAAATTAACAGTACCTGAATATACTGCAATCAATAATTCACCATCGTTATAATTATTGTACGCATTAACTGGCACACATAGAAATCGCTAAGAATCATATTAAAACCTAGACATGCTGCAATCTTAACACAGTCTCACCCTCTATGTCAATTTCAGGGTCCCTCTTGTTTTCAATAAATTTGCAGAGATAAAAAATAAAAAAAACGGAATGAGGCAAATTGTGGAGAAAGTAAATGCAGTTTTCACAGTTAAGAATGCAGAGATCCCCGCCGGGATTAAAGTCAAAAAATTGCAGAGGTTTAAGGCAATCATTGAGGTTAAAAAGGGGCATCGAACAACAGCCTTAACCAGTGGAAAATTTTCCAGTGACAAGCAATGATTGTTGTCCAAAGGAATGGAAAATCACATCCCTGGGAAATTGGCAAAATCGCCAGGTAACACTTGGGAAAAAATGTGGTCTTAACCAGCAACAATGGCAGTCTTAACCATGGAAAAAAATTTGAACAATAGAGGTAAATATGCAATCAAAAAGAATAAAGTGGGTTAATTTCCCCAGGGTAAACTCGCCATCAGATTGCATTAAAGGCACATAATGTAATCATCATCACTTCTATAAAACACGTAGTGCATTTTCCATTAAATAAATTAAACCACAGAGGGCGTTCACCTTTAAAACAATAATTTGCAGAAGGGAAATCCATTGCCAAGAATTTCATGGTATTTTTTAAACAATCAATTGTTGGGTTCTAACGCGTCTGTTCTACTGGGTAAAATCGTTGTAGAAATAAAAAAACGTATTGCAGAGGAAAAACACAGTGATAAACACAACATAGAATTGCAGTCAAGTTCCAATAGAATAACACAATAGAAAGAAAATATAAGAGGTCGTTGTCGTGCATAGCATTCCACCCAACCGTAGTAAATAATTTCACAGTCATCATAAAGGAAAATTCACAGTAATTAGCTGATAAAACCGTCATTTAAATCTATGAGATCACAGGCCATATAAAAAAAACGCAGAGGTCCTTTCATAAAACACAGAGAACATTTAATTAAAAATGCAGAGGTCCTTTCATAAAAATGCAGAGAACATTTCATTAAAAATGCAAAGGACAATTCATTGAAAATGCAGAAGTAAATTCATTGAAAACGCAGAAGTACTCACTCGCAAAAGGCGCAAGGCAATCCATCAACCAGGAACAATCAACAGGGTTAGATGGTCAGGCAGAGACATACTTCGCTCATCATCCACGCACAGAAAAGAAGGGCATTATGATCTATAGGTCTATTAATACCGAAGTGATGACCATCGATCCAGCTCCTGGTCGACTGCTCAAGTGAGGACTGATGAGCTAGGGACGAGGGTGAAGTAAGAAGCGCAAACTCATCACAAAATCAATGAAACCATAGGATGGTCATGACTTGCAGGGATCGAAAGCCAAGGGAATCATGTCAAACAACGAGCTTAAGGCTTACGGAGAAAATTAATTTCTCGGTCGGAATGCTAAATCCAAATTTTCTTTACCCAATGAAAGTACGAAGATAAAAGCGTAAAGTATAATAATAATCTACCATGCAGAAAAAAAAGGAAGTGTATCGTAACCCAAGTCACTTGCTTTGATTCGTTGTCCTGCATGCTTCGTGCTGCTCACGCTTGTCGACTGATGAGACTTCATCGATACCTCCCAGCCAACGCTAGGGGTACTCTTCTTCCCCCTTATCCCCCCAAGCCACAAAGGGGTTGTTAGGACCCTGAAATGCCCTTTTTAACTACACCTTTTGATCATTCAACCCTCTCATTTCCTAAGCTAAATGACTACTATAATGAGCAATAAAACCCTTTTTTCCAAGCTATGAACTATTCATCTTGCTTTTATGTTTTCATTTACTTAGCATGTTTGATTGAATACGATCACATATTTTACCCATGAAATAATTCAACTAATGATCAAAATGATAGAACAACCCACTTCGAGAATCGGGTCACTGTTGTCATAGCTATGTGCAATTCCTGGGAAGTTGTTACAGGATTGCTGCAACGGACGACCATCAATCCTGGAAGCTGTTACACAGCTGCTATGACAGAAGCCTGTTAATCTCGAAAACTGTTACAGAAGACGCCACCAGTCCTATTGTGATATGACTACTGCAACACCTGTTGATTAGAATGTTGGTTCACAATGTTGAGGAAGGATAATTCAAGATTTGGTATTGATGATATCTAATGAACAGCTTGAGAATCAAGGATTCTCAGGACTGCTCTATTTCTAAACACTGGTTGACTCTGACTTTAAATAGAAGAGCTTTTGTAATGTAAAGGTAGTTAGTATTTTGGCTTGAACTAAAGAAAGGAACGATTATTGTACTCAAACATCTTTTTGGCAATTGAATGAAGAACTGGATTGAATTTATTTAACATACTATGATCTATCTCTTTGAGTGGATTCAGTGAGAAGGAAAGGGCCCACCTTCTTCACAGATTCCCCTCTATTTCGAATTCTAGATTTAGTTGTTTTCATTGCAATTGGTTTAACTATTAGATGTTTCTAAATGCAACTGTTGTTACAGTTTAGTCCCTTCCTGATAAATGCGCATAGATTTGTCTCATGAGAATTAGAAGTCAGTAGCTGAGCATGGATGGAGAGTTACTTTTCTTTTTTCTGCATTAAGTTTAAATCTTGTTTTGGAGAATTAAAAGTGTGAATTAGTTTCTTGCAATAAGTAGATTTCCCTTCAGCAATAGCAAAGAATTTCTTCCTGCAAAAGTAAATTAGAAAGTTAGATAGGGTAGGCAATTCATGGTGTTGTAGATTCATCAATTTAGATTGCAATTATGATTTTAAGTCTGTAGCACTCCAGCTGTATCGGCACAATTGTGTTCGCAATATTGTTTGTTTGTTTTTGTTAGAAGAACTTCCCTACTGCAATTAGATTAGAGATGCTTCCATTATCTAGCATTGACTGTGCAAAATTATATTGAAATAACAGACTTCCCCGGGTTGACAATTTATATTGAACACTTTGATTTTCCATTTAATTAGACAATTAAAGTGCCCAACATTTTGGCGTCGTTGTTGGGAAAGATAATTGTAGATTTTGGTAAGCAAACTAGGTTTTTTTTTAGGAATGAATAGTCTGCAAGAATCACCAAATGCGAGAACGAACCCCCCAAAATACTAACATTGCAGGCACCAGAGGACATGGAGGATGAAATCCTAACATACTGGGAAGACAGAACATTGTTGAAGAGATTATAGCTAGAGCAGATTCTTCTTCAGGATCCATATTTCACCTTGCCAATCCTCCAACAGGACGTGAACCACAGTTAGCAGAAATACCCCCTCTTGAAACATCGTTCTCCTCAAGGGTTGAAGCTGAAGTTGTAGATGAAAGTGAAGCTAAAGATTTGTCACCAACAAATCAACAAGCAACACTGGAGAACATAGAGGATCAAGGCAATATAGCCTCAAACCGAGAAAACTTGGAAGAAGTTGTTTATCAGATCAACAATCGGATAGTCACTAAGGAATAATGGGACATTTTTCATATTGAGTGGAACTAGAGAGCACATACGGAGAATCAAGGGGATAACGAAGAAGATCTCTACCAAGAGAATCCATAGAACAGCGAGGATCAAGTAAACAATGAAAACACTATCTCTACCCTAGTTTTTCCTATTTCTAATGTCCCCACACAAGGGATGGCTCCTATAAAAAACGTATCTCTCTCGGCTCTCCCAATTTTTTGTGGATTATCTACTGAAGATCCGGATGAGTTTCTAATTGAATTTGACATTTTGTGTAGAAGCTATGACTACACTACCACTGTGCAGAAGCTCAAACTGTTTCCAGCCACATTAAAAGGAAATGCATTAAGATGGTTCATGAGCCTTGGAGGGGAAAACATCTCAACATGGATGCAAATGAGGCATCTTTTCCTGCACAAATACCAAGACTATTATCAAACTAGGGAACGCAAAGAAGAGTTGTTCAAAATTTCATAGAAGAAGGACGAAACCCTTGAAGACTTTGTGGAGCGACTCCAATACAATCTACAACGGTCTGGCCATCCAGATGTAAGGATATTCTGAAAACCATTTTGCTAAAAGGAGTTAGAGAAGATTGCTTAGATATTCTGAATATGCTTGGTAAAGGAGATATATCTAAGGAATCCTATGAGGAAATTGTAGACCTCTACAAAAGATGTTCTCGAGGGTCTACAAGAAATAAGTCAACTACCAAGGATACTACTTTTTCAAGGGTACAGAAATTAGAAAATGGAGGAGCAACAAGAGGAGAAATAGGTAATCTATTAGAAAGTTTCAAAACAGAGATGATTAACTCTTTTTCCTCATAAATGGATACTTTGCAGGTCAAATAGAAACAAACAGAACTAGAGCAAGTATTATGCATTTTCTGTCCAAAATGCAGGAAGAAACATCCACCAAGGGAGTGCCCACTGAACAATGTCCAGGTATGCCTTATTTCTGAATTAGACCATGCCACTGACCAATGTCCTTCTCTACCGGGGGTAAAAGCATCAATGAAAGCAACTAATGAGGAAGCAGAGGTTGTCTATCTGATCACACAATGAAGACAATGGCAGCCAAGAGGTCAAGGTATGAATTCTCAATTCTCTCCTCCAGCATTTAATTATTGAAATAATCAGCTACCATATGGTCAGTTGTATGCTCCCCCTCCAAATCAAATGCCACCCTCTTATCAGGATCCCAATGCATGGTTACCTATGCCCCAACAACTGAATCACTATGGACAATGGAACCCATATGGGAGAGGTCCTCAACAACAACTCAGTTATCCAAGCCAACACCAACCAAACTTCTTTCAACATCAATTTCAACCTCCATATCAGCAGCAACAGCTGCAATTTCCTCCCAATAACTCACCAAACAATCCTCCCTTACGACCTCAGATGCCTGTGCAACCTAACCCAAACCCAAATAATAAGGCCGTTCAGAACATAAACATACTTAATGTGCCAGCCTTATCTATTACTCCTATGCCCTGCGATGAAATACATTTAAGATCAGGGAGAATAGTTGAACCAATAGTTGAATATGCTCCATCTTCAGAATAAGATAAGGAATCAGGGGAGAAACCATCTGCTGATACAGAAGAAATTGACCAGCCTATTCTAGAATCAGCAGACCCACCATTCCCTAAAAGACTGAAAATTGCTAAGCCTGTGGAATTACCATCTTTCAATCTCCTTGGAGAATTGCAAAATCTGCACGTTAATATTTCACTACTGCAAGCAATAAGAGATGTCCCTATTTATGCCAAAACCGTGAGATGAAAACCTGGACGAAAACCTAAGGACCCCCTCACAATGCATGTAGTGGGGGATTTGTCTGAGCTAATTCTAGGAAAAACTCCACCTATTAAATATGGTGACCCAGGAAACCCGACTGTCACAGTTAAAATCGAACAGACATCTATTCAGCATGTATTAGTTCATTTAGGGGCAGCAATTAACATCATGCCAATAGAAACTATGTAATTTCTGCAACTCGGAACAAAAATTCGACCTACTTCTACTATTCTAGAATTAGCTGATCGCTCTACCATCAGCCCATAAGGAGTAATCGATGACTTAGTTATTTCAATAGACTCATGGGAGTATCCTGCTAATTTTGTCATGCTGTAGCCCAAATCCAGTCTGGGAGGCCATCCTCTAATTCTGGGAAAACCATGGTTAGCCACAGCTGACGCCTTCATAGGTTGTTGATCTGGTTCTATGACCATCTCTGATGGTTACGACACAAAAAAGATTACCCTTTATCCTCATGCTACACCCAGTACAGAACTTGAAAATTCTCTATGGATAGACACTGAGGCTGAAGGTTCTCTTCCTGTGCTAACTATAGGAAAGGCCTTGAGTTTTAAGGACGAGACAAAGGATGAGTTAATCAACTATTTTATTTGTGACCCCTCTGTCATTACACAGCACATGCACCACCAATTAATCAGAGTCTTTGACCCTATGGCCCCGGAAGAAATGAACTCAGAACTTGCTGACAGTCAGAGTGATTCATCATCTGTTGTTACAGCATTTGCTATTACAACAACTATTGTTACAGCTGAATCACTCCGATTGTTAGCAAGTTCTGAGTTCATTTCTTCTAGGGCCATAGGGTCAAAGACTCTGATTAATTGGTGGTGCATGTGTTGTGTAACGGCAGAGGGGTCACAAATAAAACAGTTGATTAACTCATTCTCTATCTCGTCCTTAAAACTCAGGGCCTTTCCTATAGTTAGCACAGGAAGAGCACTTTCAGCCTCAGTGGAATTATTTCCCAAAATCAATTCCAAAGGCGTCACTATGGAAATCGAACCTGGAAAAACCTTGAACATCAATCCCGATCTTTCCATCATTGAAACTCACTGACTCATGAATTTACTGATTAAACATAAAGAAGCATTTGCATGGGATTACATGGATATGAAAGGCATCCCCTCTGAGCTATGCACCCACCATATATACATCAAAGAAGAATGCCGACCCATTTGCCAACCGCAAAGGAGGATAAACCCAAACCTTAAATAAATTGTTAAAGAAGAACTTTAGAAACTTCTCAATGTCGGATTCATCTATCCTATATCAGATAGTGAGTGGGTATCACCATTGGTAATTGTGCCTAAAAAGAATGGTAAGTGGAGAGTGTGTGTGGACTATCGAGCCCTGAATAACGCAACGCAGAAAGATCATTTCCCTCTGCCATTTATTGATCAGGTTTTAGATAACTTAGCCAGAAAGAAATATTTTTCTTTCCTAGATGGATTCAGTGGCTATAACCAGATACAAATTGCCCCACGGGACCAAGATAAGACCAACTTTACCAACCCTTGGGGAACATTTTCCTACAAGGTTCTCCCATTTGGCCTATGTAATGCACCAACCACTTTCCAGAGAGTTGTGATTGGTATTTTCTCTGATATGGTGAATCATTGTATGGAAATACTCATGGATGAATTTACTCCCTATGGGACTGATTTCGAAGACACTTTGTCTAATCTGGAGAAAGTGCTCAAAAGATGTAAACAGTCTCATCTCTCTTTAAGTACAGAAAAATGTGATATGATGATGCACGAAGGGGTAGTTCTGGGACACTTCATTTCTTATGTAGGGATTCAGGTAGATCAAGCCAAAATCCATGTAATTTTGGACATTCCAACTCCATCAACTCAGAAAGAGGTAAGAATTTTTTTAGGACATACTGGGTATTACAGAAGATTCATAAAAAAATTCTCTAAACTTGCCTCTCCATTGTTTTTATTACTAACAAAAGATGTTAACTTTCGTTGGACTGACGACTGTGCATTGTCTTTTGTAGACCTTAAACATAGATTGTCTACAGCTCCCATCTTGAGAGGACCCAATTGGGCTCTTCCTTTTCACAGTTCTTCAGATGCTTCAGACACTGCAATTGGTGCAGTACTAGGGCAATAGGAGGACAAATAACCCTATGCTATCTACTATATCAACAAGAACATGGCTCCTACTGAGTTAAATTACATAGATACTGAAAGAGAATTCCTGGTAGTAGTATATGCAATCAATAAATCCAGGCATTATGTAACTGGCTACCCAACTTTTATCCATATTGATCATACGGCCATAAAATATCTAATGAATAAACCTATTACTAATGCCCGAGTGACAAGATGGTTGTTACTACTCCAAGAATTTGACATCACTATAGTAGATAGACCAGGAAAAGAAAATGTGGTTGTTGATTTTCTCTCAAGATTACATATAAATGATGATAATTCACCTATAGATGATTATTTTCCTAATGAACATTTGTTTGCAGTATCTGCTCACTCACCCTGGTATTCAGACATTGCTAATTATCTGGTTGCAAGGAAGGTACCTCCCCACCTATCTCCTAGGGAAAGAAGGAAAATTATTCAAAAGAGTGTCAGGTACAGTTGGATAGGAGGATACCTCTTCTACACAGGCCTGGACCAAGAAATCAAGAGATGTGTGAGGGATGATGAGGTTTATGATCTGCTAAAAGCTTGCCATGATGGCCCTTGTGGGGGTCATTTTGCTGCAAAAAGGACCGGGCATAAAGTTTTAAGGATGGGCTATTACTGGCCCAGCATATTTCAAGATGCCAAGAATTATGTCCAAGCTTGTGACAGTTGCCAATGCATGGGTCAGCCAACTCACAGGGATGAGATGCCACTCCATCCTCGGGTAGTGTTAGAGCCTTTTCAAATATGGGCCATGGATTTTGTAGGACCCATTCATCCACCTTCCAATCAGAAAGTTTATATATTGGTCTGTACAGACTACATGACCAAGTGGGTGGAGGCAAAAGCACTTACCAGAGCATCAGAAGAGGTTGTTTTAGCATTCTTGTTTGAAAATATATTTGTTAGGTTTGGTGTTCCCAAAGAACTGGTCACTGATGGAGGACCCCCTTTCACATCACATAAATTTGAAGCTCTACTCAGTAAATATCATGTTTTACATATAATAGCTTCTCCATACCATCCATATGGAAATGACCAAGTGGAAAGCACCAACAAAGTTATTGAAGCTATTCTTACTAAAATAGTGAGAGAAAATCGTAAAGATTGGTCTGACAAACTGCATGAAGCTCTATGGGCTTGCCGAACTACTTGGAGGAGCACGACTGGTTTTTCTCCTTACGAGATGGTATATGGAAAAAGCCTTGTTTTTCCCATTGAGTTTGAAATCAAAACCTTAAGAACTGCATCAGCCGTCAATCTCGACTTGACTATGGCACAGAAATCCAGACTGCAGTAGCTCAATGAGCTTGATGAAAAGTGTTTGGACGCCATCCATCAAACCATAGTGATTCAACAACAAAGAAAAAAATGGCATGACCGAATCATTAAAAAGAAATTATTTCAAAAGGGAGATTGGGCTCTATTGTACGATTCACACTTTAAGGAATTTCAAGGTAAGCTACGTACACGATGGTTAGGGCCTTACGAAGTAGACACCATTTTTTCCAATGGGACAGTCAGGCTGATTACTATTGACGGATCCAATACACACTTACATGCAAATGGTCATCGCCTGCGTCTGTATCAGTGTCCACTATCCAAGGCAGAATTCAAAACTAGTTGTACAGTAGATACAGATTATCAATTCTTGAACGGAACGGAGCTTGCTCCTTCCCCTTCTGAACTTTAGGACTTCTTTTTCTCAGACTTTGTATATAAATAATCTCAACAAACTTTGCATTTCTCTGTTTTTAGTTGAAATTTTTCTATTTTTCTTTACTATGCTAATAAAGCCTTGGAAGGTATCAGGAAATTATGTGTGTGCGGGTAGATTGATGAACAGAAGGAAATTATGTGTTCATAGAAGTTGAAAAACTTCCTCAAATCGAAGTAAGGCAGCATTTGGCCGATCTCCATGTTGTTACACATTTTCCCGATAAATTGGTCGATCTCCTTGCTGTTACACCTTTTCCTAATAAATTGGTCGATCTCCTTGCTGTTACACATTTTCCCGATAAATTGGCCGATCTCCATGTTGTTACACCTTTTTTTGATAAATTGGACGGATTCAATGTTGTTACACATTTTCTCGATAAATTGGCAGATATCAACACTGTTACACCTACCTCTGATATTTTTGAAAAAGAACTTGTTGATACACTAATTACTGTGGTGCTTTCTTGACCACTTCACTCATTCTTTTTGTCGATGCATGCTTTCTATCATAAAGTATTTATTTATTATGATGTCACTTCACATTCGGTGGTATTCAATTGGCTCACTACAGTAAGGTCTACGATTTTGCACAAGTCGTTATTTCTCTCAACATCCTTCATCATGCTAGCGATTATGCACCATTCCAATGGTGGTTGGATTGTGCGGTTACTCCGACAGGTAGTTATGTGCGGTAATATTTGAGTTACATAATTAATCCTACGTGTTCAAGTAATGAAGATCTAAAAGCACGATTTCCTATTTACTAACCGGTTACACCTGGAGCCAATCCACTTAGTTGGGGGAGAGGAACGTAAATCTAGCAGTTCATTCCAAAGTTTATACACACCTCCACCACCTTTCCACCACACTTATTTTAACTAAGACACTGTATTCTCTCTGCAAATCGTGTTCGAGCTTATTGCGTCTTTGATTTAGGTGATAGCTTCTCCTCCTACGTGCCTGTAACTCTCAAGAAACATCATGGGAGGATTAGATGTGAGACATGAACTCGCAACTCTGGACAGTTTACTGCTACACCCAGAGGCCTACCAAATATTTCTTCAAGTAGGCTGGATTACGTGTTTTAAGAAGTTGAAAGCATTTAGTGAGGACAAAGTATTGGAATTCAGTCAAAATCTTACTGAAGGGTACTCAATGGTGAATGGGGTAAGGACTCCAATAACAAAAGCAAGCATTGTTGTTGTAATAGGATTGACAAGAACAGGAGACTGATGGTTTAACAGAAAAACACATATCCCAGATGCACAGAAGGGGTTCCTCGTCAACACTAAGCAAGTTCAGAACAAGGGCAGAGGTGTAGACATCAATTCCTTACCAAAACCATGGGGGAAAGTTTCAGAATTTCTTAAAAGGTACATCACCTATGAACGCAAATACCAAGTTGTTTATTTTTCTAATTTCATCTTATTAGCACATCTACGACATCAGAAATTGATAAACATCCCTTATTATTTCCTACAATCATTGCATAATATGGCTCATTTTGTAAAACAATCCAAGAGCCCCAAGAATTGTGTTTCTAATCACAGACTCATTGGCCTCTTAATTTGTAGAGGTATGAGCATTTCTAATAACCCATCACCTGCTACAGTAGCCCAGCCACAGTCTGAAAGTCCAGAAAGGACTGCACCAGTCCTTGAAACTGCAACCCATGGACCTCTTCTAGAGCCTTTACCCTTGGCTGCAACGACAACCCAAACTCCTACTATCACTGTCTGTAAGATGCCTCGGAAGAGTAACAGTGTAACCCGAAGCCATCCTGGCACTACACAGACAAGCCTCGATGACTTTGCAATACAACAACCTATAGCTATGGAAAAACAAATAGATGAGGAGCCAATCGCTCGACCACAATCACAGCACTTGGATGATACATCGATTATTGAAATCCAACCCCTTGCTTCTGACAAGAAAAACCCTGCTCCTACCTCTACATTACCTAAAAAGTGAGCAAGAATAGCACGGTCCTCAATACCATCAATACCACTTACCCCCTCTGTTGAGGCACCAACTATCACACAGACCACTCCTACTGCTACTACAATCACACGGGATTCTCCTATTACTGTTACAGCCGATCAAGCACCTACTGGCATTACCTGTGCATTTTCGCAAAAGATGAAACGTCCATTCAAAGGAAAACCTCAGATGTCCATTGGTCAAATTGGATCAAAACAGAACCCTCTAGTTGCTGCAACAGAGAATTCTCCNCGAATACCAGGTTTTACCTTATGCCCAGAACTGCAGGAAACTATCTTATCCTTTCAAAGAAAATGCATAGCATAATCATCGGTGCTGCCTGATGATTCTACGCATCCTTTGACCATTGACAAAATCCAAATTATCTCAGAACCTAGTATACCAAAATGTCCTCCTTGTGTGATTGAGGAAGAACATCCTGTTCCTCCTCCAACAGCAAAGAAAAAGACCACTACTTTCGTTTCTACTTTACCTAGGAGAAAAACTAGGTCCACCAAGTCTGTTGAAGCTGCAATTGGAAAGAAAAATATGGAGTGGTTTGTTCCTATTCTTCATCCACTGTCATCTATGCTTGATACGGAGACAGTTCCACAAGAATCAACTATCCATGTCGAGACTGATACACAAGAACCGGTCCTGACAGAAACAGTTGTTACACAAGAACCAGCTGCTCCACAAGGGATTGTTCCACCAGAGTTTGACATATTAGAACCACTTTTCCATGTCGAGTTTGCTCCACAAGAACCAGTTTAGACAGTCACAGCTGTTACACAAGAACCAGCTGCACAACATGCTGAGGATGTTCCACTTGAAAATTTATTTGCCCAAATAGAGAAAAAGATCAAGAATACAGAAAATTCCAAGATTGTGGCACTGATAACAGAAAATAATAACCTTAAAGAAGAGATAAAAACCTTGAAACAGGAAGTGGAAGTTGCTCAACAGAAGAATCCAGAAGTTATAACCATGGACATCCTAGCACTAACAAAAGTTGTTATGGGTAGAGAAAAAGAACTCATGTGTTTTGAATGTGGCAACATTTACTATGAAGTAGGATATGAGGTTGTCAAAGTTCCAATCGCTACAAGACCATCAAATGTATCAATCAAGACTGAACATGGACTTCCTTCTACACAAACATCAGCAAAACAGGGGAGATCTCAACATCATAAATCAGCACCCGGTATGCTAGTCGCTTGCAAACAAGAACCTTTGTTTCGTTCGCGAGTTGTTACTCGAGCAAATCTAACTGATCTTGTTCTCAAGAAAAGAAGAACCCAAATAGATGGTTGACACAAAAGATTTCTTCTTTTTGACAAAACATTCTTCATTACCAGCACTTAGAATATTCTCTTAACAATTTTGCACTGGAGCCGATACTCATCTACTTCAGTTACAAAATAAGGTTTGAATGTGTTTTTGCATGAGGACATGCAATGTCTTCAGTTGGGGGGTATGTTAGGACCCTGAAATGCCCTTTTTCACTACACCTTTTGATCATTCAACCCTCTCATTTCCTAAGCTAAATGACTACTATAACGATCACTAAGACCCTTTTTCCCAAGGTATGAACTATTCATCTTGATTTTATGTTTTCATTTACTTAGCATGTTTTATTGAATACGATCACATATTTTACCCATGAAATAATTTAACAAATGATCAAAATGATAGAACAGCCCACTTCGATAATCGGGTCGCTGTTGTCACAGCTATGTGCAATTCCTGGGAAGTTGTTACAGGATTGCTGCAACGAATGACCATCAATCCTGGAAGTTGTTACATAGCTACTACGACAGAAGCCTGTTAATCTTGGAAGCTGTTACAGAAGATGCCACCAGTCTTGATTTGATATGACTGCTACAACACCTGTTGATTAGAATGTTGGTTCACGATGTTGAGGAAGGAGAATTCAAGATTTGGTATTGATGATATCTAACGAACAGCCTGAGAATCGGGGATTCTCAGGACTGCTCTGTTTCTGAACAATGATTGACTCTGACTTTAAATAGCAGAGCTTTTGTAATGTAAAGGTAGTTAGTATTTTGGCTTGAACTAAAGAAAGGAACGATTATTGTACTCAAACATCTTTTTGGAAATTAAATGAAGAACTAGATAGAATTTCTGTAACATACTATGATCTATCTCTTTGAGTGGATTCAGTGAGAAGGAAAGGGCCCACCTTCTTCACTGATTCCCCTCTATTTTGAATTCTAGATTTAGTTGTTTTCATTGCAATTGGTTTAACTGTTAGATGTTTTTGAATGCAACTGCAGTTATAGTTTAGTCCCTTCCTGATAAATGTGCATAGATTTGTCTCATGAGAATTGAAGTTAGTAGCTGAGCATGGATGGAGAGTTACTTTTCCTTTTTCTGCATTAAGTTTAAATCTTGTTCTGGAGAATTAAAAGTGTGAATTAACTTCTTACAATAAGTATATTTCCCTTCAGCAATAGCATAGAATTTATTCCTGCAAAAGTAAATTAGAAAGTTAGATAGGGTAGGAATTTCATGGTGTTGTAGATTCGTCAATTTAGATTGCAATTATGATTTTAAGTCTAGAGCACTCCAGCTGTATCGGCACAATTGTGTCCGCAATATTGTTTATTTGTTTTTGTTATAAGAACTTCCCTACTACAATTAGATTAGAGATGCTTCCATTATCTAGCATAGACTGTGCAGAATTATCTTGAAATAACAGACTTCCCCAGGTTGACAATTTATATTGAACACTTTGATTTTCCATTTAATTAGACAATTAAAGTGCCCAACATTTTGGCGTCGTTGCCGGGGAAGATAATTGTAGATTTTGGTAAGAAAACTAGTTTTTTTTTAGGAATGAATAGTCTCCATGAATCACCAAACGCGAGAACGAACCCCCCAAAATACTAGCATTGCAGGCACCAGAGGACATGGAGGATGAAATCCTAACATACTGGGAAGACAGAACATTTTTGAAGAGATTATAGCTAGAGAAGATTCTTCTTCAGGATCCATATTTCGCCCTGCCAATCCTCCAAGAGGACGTGATCCATAGTCAGCAGAAATACCCCCTCTTGAAACATCGTTCTCCTCAAGGGTTGAAGCTGACGTTGTAGCTGAAAGTGAAGATAAAGATTTGTCACCAACAAATCAGCAAGCAACATTGGAGAACATAGAGGATCAAGGCAGTATAGCCTCAAACTGAGAAAATTTGGAAGAAGTTGTTTATCACATCAATGATCGGATAGTCACTAAGGAAGAGTGGGACGATATTCATATTGAGTGGAACCAGAGAGCACATATGGAGAATCATAGGGATAATGAAGAAGAGCTCTACCGAGGGAATCCACAGAACAATGAGAATCAGGTAAACAATGAAAACACTATCTCTACCCTGGTTTTTTCTATTTCTGATGTCCCCACACAAGGGATGGCTCCTATGAAAAACATACCTCTCTCGACTCTCCCAAATTTTCATGGATTATCTACTGAAGATCTAGATGAGTTTCTGTTTGAATTTGACATTTTGTGTAGAAGCTATGACTACAATACCACTGTGCAGAAGCTCAAACTATTCCCATCCACATTAATAGGAAATGCATTAAGATGGTTCATTAGCCTTGGAGGGGAAAAAATCTCAACATGGATGCAAATGAGGCGGATTTTATTTCACAAATACCAAGACTGTTGTTGAACAAGGGAACGCAGAGAGGAGTTGTTCAAAATGTCATAGAAGGAGGACGAGACCCTTGAAGACTTTTTGGAGCAACTCCAATACAATCTATAGCGGTCTGGCCATCCGGATGTGAGTAAGGACATTATGAAAACAATTTTGCTAAAAGGACTTAGAGAAGATTGCTTAGATATGATGAATATGCTTGGTAAAGGAGATATATTTAAGGAATCCTATGAGGACATTGTAGACCTCTGCAAAAGATGTTCTCGAGGGTCTACAAGAAATAAGTCAGCTACCAAGGATACTACTTTTTCAAGGGTACAAAAATCAGCAAATGGAGAAGCAACAAGAGAAGAAATAGGTAATCTGTTAGAAAGTTTCAAAACAGAGATTAACTCTTTTGCCTCACACATGGATACTTTGCAGGTCAAACAGAAACAAGCAGAACCAGAGCAAGTATTATGCATTTTTTGTCCAAAATGTAGGAAGAAACATCCACCAAGGGAGTGCCCACTGAACAGTGTCCAGGTATGCCTTATTTGTGAATTAGACCATGCCACTGACCAATGTCCTTCTCCACTAGGGGTAAAAGCATCAATGAAAGCAACCAATGAGGAAGCAGAGGCTATCTATCTGATCACACAAAGAAGACAATGGCAGCCAAGAGGTCAAGGTATGAATTCTCAATTCTCTCCTCCAGCATTTAATTATTGGAACAATCAGCTACCATATGGTCAGTAGAATGCTCCCCCTCCAAATCAAATGCCACCCTCTTATTAGGATCCCAATGCATGGTTACCTATGCCCAAACAATCGAATCACTATGGACAATGGAACCCATATGGGAGAGGTCCTCAACAACAACTCAGTTATCCAAGCCAACACCAACCAAACTTCTTTCAACATCAATTCCAACCTCTATATCAGCAGCAACAGCTGCAATTGCCTCCCAATAACTCACCAAACAATCCTCCCTTATGACCTTAGATGCATGTGCAACCTAACCCAAACCCAAATAATAAGTCCGTTCAGAACATAGACATACTTAATGTGCCAGCCTTATCTATTACTCCTATGCCCTGTGATGAAATACATTTAAGATCAGGGAGAATAGTTGAGCCAATAGTTGAAGATGCTCCATCTTCAGAATCAGATAAGGAATCAAGGGAGAAATCATCTGTTGATACACAATAAATTGACCAGCCTATTCTAGAATCAGTAGACCCACCATTCCCTGAAAGACTGAAAATTGCTAATCCTATGGAATTACCATCTTTCAATCTCCTTGGAGAATTGCAAAATCTGCACGTTAATATTCCACTACTGCAAGCAATAAGGGATGTCCCTATTTATGCCAAGACCATGAGGGATCTTTGTATCATAAAACCTAGACGAAAACCTAAGGATCCCCTCACAGTGCATGTAGTGGGGGATTTGTCTGAGCTAATGCTAGGCAAAACTCCACCTATTAAATATGGCAACCCAGGAACCCGATTGTCACAGTTAAAATCGAACAGACATCTATTTAGCATGTATTAGTTGATTTAGGGGTAGCAATTAACATCATTCCAACAGAAACTACACAGTTGTTGCAACTCGAAACAAAAGTCCGACCTACTCCTACTATTCTAGAATTAGCTAATCTCTCTACCATCAGACCAGAAGGAGTAATCGATGACTTAGTTATTTCAATAGACTCATAGGAGTATCCTACTGATTTTGTCGTGTTGCATCCCAAATCCAATCTGGGAGGCCATCCTCTAATTCTGGGACAACCATGGTTAGCCACGGCTGACACCTTCATAGTTTTTCGATCTGGTTCTATGACCATCTCTGATGGTTACGACACAAAAAAATTTACCCTGTATCCTCATGCTACACCCAGTAAAGAACCTGAAAATTCTCTATGGATAGACACTAAGGCTGAAAGTGCTCTTCCTATGCTAACTATAGGAAAGGCCCTGAGTTTTAAGGATGATATAGAGGATGAGTTAATCAACTATTTTATTTGTGACCCCTCTGTCACTACATAGCACACGCACCACCAATTAATCAGAGTCTTTGACCCTATGGCCCCGGAAGAAATGAACTCAAAACTTGCTGACAATCAAAGTGATTCATCATCTGTTGTTATAGTGTTTTCTATTACAACAACTATTGTTACAGCTGAATCACTCTGATTGTCAGCAAGTTCCTAGTTCATTTATTCCAGGGCCATAGGGTCAAAGACTCTGATTAATTGGTGGTGTGTTTGTTGTGTAATGGCAGAGGGGTCATAAATAAAACAGTTGATTAACTCATCCTATGTCTCATCCTTAAAACTCAGGGCCTTTCCTATAGTTAGCACAGGAAGAGCACTTTTAGCCTCAGTGGAATTATTTCCCAAAATCAGTTCCAAAAGTGTCATTGTGGAAATCGAACCTAGAAAAACCTTGAACATCAATCCCGATCTTTCCAGCACTGAAACTCGCTAACTGATGAATTTACTGATTGAACATAAAGAATCATTTGCATGGGATTACATGGATATGAAAGGCATCCCCTCTGAGCTATGCACCCACAATATATACATCAAAGAAGAATTCCGACCCATTTGCCAACCGCAAAGGAGGATGAACCCAAACCTTAAAGAAATTGTTAAAGAAGAACTTCAGAAACTTCTCAACGCTCGATTCATCTATTCTATATCAAACAGTGAGTGGGTATCACCATTGGTAATTGTGCCTAAAAAGAATCGTAAGTGGAGAGTGTGTGTGGACTATTGAGCCCTGAATAAGGCAATGTAGAAGGATCATTTCCCTCTGCCATTTATTGATCAGGTTTTAGATAACTTAGCCGGAAAGAAATATTTTTCTTTCCTAGATGGATTCAGTGGCTATAACCAGATACAAATTGCCCCACAGGACCAAGATAAGACCACCTTTACCAGCCCTTGGGGAACATTTGCCTAAAAGGTTCTCCCATTTGGCCTGTGTAATGCACCAGCCACTTTCCAGAGAGATGTGATTGGTATTTTCTCTGATATGGTGAATCATTGTATGGAAATATTCATGGATGAATTTACTCCTTATGGGACTGATTTCGAAGATGCTTTGTCTAATCTGGAGAAAGTGCTCAAAATATGTAAACAGTCTCATCTCTCTTTAAGTACAGAAAAATTCCATATGATGATGCGCAATGGGGTAGTGTTGGGACACTTCATCTCTTATGCAGGGATTCAGGTAGATCCAGCCAAAATCTGGTAATTTTGGACATTCTACTCCATCAACTCAGAAAGATGTAAGAAGTTTTTTAGGACATGCTGGGTATTACAGAAGATTCATAAAAAAATTCTCTAAACTTGCCTCTCCATTTTTTTTCTTACTAACAAAATATGTTAACTTTCGTTGGACTGATGACTGTGCATTGTCTTTTACAAACCTTAAACAGAGATTGTCTACAGCTCCCATCTTGAGAGGGCCCAATTGGGCTCTGCCTTTTCACATTTCTTTAGATGCCTCAGACACTGCAATTGGTGCAGTACTAAGGCGACAAGAGGACAAAGAACCCTATTCTATCTACTATATCAACAAGAACATGGGTCCTGCTAAGTTAAATTACACAGTTACTGAAAGAGAATTCCTGGCAGTAGTATATGCAATCAATAAATTCAAGCATTATGTAACTGGTTACCCAACTTTTATCCATACTGATCATACGGCCATAAAATATCTAATGAATAAACCTATTACTAATGCTCGAGTGACAAGATGGTTGTTACTACTGCAATAATTTCACATCACTATAGTAGATAGACCAGGAAAAGAAAATGTCGTTGTTGATTTTCTCTCAAGATTACATATAAATGATGATAATTCACCAGTAGACGATTCCTTTCTTGATGAACATTTGTTTGCAGTATCTGGTCACTCACCCTGGTATGCAGACATTGCTAATTATCTGGTTGTAGGGAAGGTACCTCCCCACCTATCTCCTAGGGAAAGAAGGAAAATTATTCAAAAGAGTGTCAGGTACAGTTGGATAGGAGGATACCTCTTCTACACAGGCTTGGACCAAGAAATTAGGAGATGTGTGAGGGATGATGAGGTTTATGATATGATGAAAGCTTGCCATGATGGCCCTTGTGGGGGTCATTTTGCTGCAAAAAGGACCGGGCATAAATTTTTAAGGTTGGGCTATTACTGGCCCAGAATATTTCAAGATGCCAAGAATTATGTCCAAGCTTGTGACAGTTTCCAACGCATCGGTCAGCCAAATCACAGGGATGATATGCGACTCCAGCCTCAGGTGGTGTTAGAGCCTTTTGAAATATGGGCCATGGATTTTGTAGGACCCATTCATCCACCTTCCAATCAGAAAGTTTATATATTGGTCTATACAGACTACATGACCAAGTGGGTGGAAGCAAAAGCACTTACCAGAGCATCAGAAGACGTTGTTTTAGCATTCTTGTTTGAAAATATATTTGTCAGGTTTGGTGTTCCCAAAGAACTGGTCACTGATGGAGGACCCCCTTTCACATCACATAAATTTGAAGCTCTACTCAGTAAATATCATGTTTTACATAGAATAGCTTCTCCATACCATCCACAAGGCAATGGCCAAGTGGAAAGCACCAACAAAGTTATTGAAGCCATTCTTACTAAAACAGTGAGAGAAAAACGTAAAGATTGGTCTGACAGACTACATGAAGCTCTATGGGCTTACCGAACTACTTGGAGGAGCACGACTAGTTTTTCTGCTTACGAGCTAGTATTTGGAAAAAGCCTTGTTTTTCCCATTGATTTCGAAATCAAAACCTTAAGAACTGCATCAGCCATCAATCTTGACTTGAATATGGCACAGAAATCCAGACTGCAGTAGCTCAATGAGCTTGATGAAAAGTGTTTGGATGCCATCCATCAAACCACAATGATTCAACAACAAAGAACAAAATGGCATGACCGAATCATTAAAAAGAAATTATTTCAGAAAGGAGATTGGGCTCTGTTGTACGATTCACGCTTTAAGGAATTTCAAGGTAAGATGCTTACACGATGGTTAGGGCCTTACAAAGTAGACACCTTCTTTCCCAATGGGACAGTCCGGTTGATTACTATTGACGGATCCAATACACACTTACATGCAAATGGTCATCACCTGCATCTGTATCAGCGTCCACTATCCAAGGCAGAATTCAAAACTAGTTGTACAGTTGATACAGATTATCAATTCTTGAATGGAACGGAGCTTGATCCTTCCCCTTCTGAACTTTAGGACTTCTTTTTCTTAGACTTTGTATATAAATAATCTCAGCAAACTTTGCATTTCTCTGTTTTTAGTTGAAATTTTTCTATTTTTCTTTACTATGCTAATAAAGCCTTGGAAGGTATCAGGCAATTATGTGTGTGCAGGTAGATTGATGAATATAAGGAAACGATGCGTTCATAGAAGTTGAAAAACTTCCTCGAATCGAAGTATGGCACTGTTTGGCCGATCTCCATGCTGTTACACATTTTCCCGATAAATTGGTCGATCTCCTTGCTGTTACACCTTTTCCCGATAAATTGGCCGATCTCCTTGTTGTTACACATTTTCCTGATAAATTGGTCGATCTCCATGTTGTTACACCTTTTTCTGATAAATTGGCCGAATTCAATGTTGTTACACATTTTCCCGATAAATTGGCAGAAATCAATGTTGTTACACCTACCTCCGACATTTTTGAAAAAGAACCTGTTGATACACTAATTACTGTGGTGCTTTCTTGACCACTTCACTCATTCATTTTGTCGATGCATGCTTTCTATCAGAAAGTATTGATTTATTATGACGTCACTTCACATTCGGCGGTATTGAGTTGGATCACTACAGTAAGGTCTACGATTCTGCACAAGTCGTTATTTCTCTCACGATCCTTCATCATACCAGCGATTATGTGCCATTCCGACGGCGGTTGGATTGTGCGGTTACTCCGACAGGTAGTTATGTGCGGTAAGATTTGAGGTACGTAATTAATCCTACGTGTTCAAGTAATGAAGATCTAAAAGCATGATTTCCTATTTACTAACCGGTTACACCTGGAGCCAATCCACTTAGTTGGGGGGGGGGGGGAACG
>JASDQU010011237.1:71810-87844 GCA_032191745.1 Picea mariana
AAAATTGAAAAATGGTGTCGGGTATCCATGTCACGTCACAAGATCAATGATCCTTGGCCTTCCATATACTAGAAACATTCCGACTCGCCCCTTCAATTCCACTTGAAGGCTATAAATGGGTCAAATTTGAGCTATGGAAAGGAAGATAAAGAATTCAACTTTGAGAGAAAAGTTACTCTCGAGGAATTATTCACTTCACATTGAGTCTGCATCCCTTTGTCCTTTAAGTCTGAACACATTGTTCAGTCCCTAATCTCTTCCCTTACTGATTGAGAACTTCATTGTCTCTCTTATATGAGATTGCCTTTGGTGGAGGATTGAAGTGGTGGAGGTCTAGCTAGAGGGAACTTAATTTCTTGGTTCTGAATCGTTCCAACATGGAAGTCTGTAACTTATTCACTTATGTTGATTATATCTTAATAGAAATACTCTTTTCTCATCCAATTAACATCTTGCAAATATTTGAATTATTATTCCATGGGCATATTTGTTATGAATATTGATGGATTATGTTATTGAATATGCTAACATCATATATTATCAGCATATGTTTACGTTTCTTGGTTGTTGAGGACTAGTTGTAGGTATATTGCTTTGGGTCAAGTGCTTAATAGTGGACTTCATCGAACATCTGGACAAGGTAGGCCTTTTATCTTGTCTTGATAGCATATTTGTTTATATAGCTTACTTGAGAGTAGAGTTTATTTCTACAGTCATTTTCGTCTGTTGTGGTTTAACCCTATCCATAGAGAGATTTTCCTCGTAACAGAATTGATGACCCTACTATGGATTGAATCTTCTTTTTGGGTGTTTGGAGTGTTTTTCTCCTTAGATTTCTCTTGTTCATATTGATTTTCTTGTCGTATGATTGCTTGACAACCTCTGTTCACTATGGGTCTAAGTCTTTCAGCCTTCTCCTTAGACTAGTTGTCTTTTGACACATATACGCGGGTTTTTGCTTGGCAGTCATGTACATACGCGTGTTGTTCTATTGCAAGTTGCGTACATATGCGCTTTTCCCTTGAAAATTCGTGTACATCAACCTTTGTTTCTTGTTTGTTGGGTTTGGTGGTTTCTGGGTAGGTTTTGATGATTGTTGAGTCTTCTTGGGTCTCTGTAGTGACTATTAAGTGTTTGTGAAATGACAGGAAACCTGTCTTTGGTTGAATTTTTGGGTGGTGCCTTTCTCATCATATTTTCATTTTGATTGTCCTTGCACCTTGGGTTGGGTGTTTTTCTCCTTGATATCCTACCTGGTTTGTCTCTTTCTATACACAGTAGAGTCTTTATATCAAGCTATTGTTCAATCCTTGCATTTTCATTTTTCTTATATTGAAAATGCAAAAATATTATGCATTTTACATTGATTGGATTTTTTATCTCTTGAGTCTTCGTCATTTATCTTAGTGCATGTAAAGAAAGATTGCATTTTTATTTAGAATTGCATAATTGAATTGAAAATTGCATTTTTAATAAGCATATCATTTATTGGAAATTGCGATTAGGACTTTGCATTGTATTCATATTAATTTATTTTACTTGTTGAGTCATAACATCACTAGTTTCACGACCACACCTTTTGAGTAAGCAAGGCCATTAAAATTAACGCTATAATTTAAAATTGATTAGTAACAATTTTATTTTCTAGGGTGCACAAACTAGCTTAGGATTTAGTACCTCGGAATAGGATTTTGTGAGTAAAATTCTCCAAGGCTATTAAATCAACATATGTGTCTGAATAAGGGAGTGGAGAAATACATTGTATAATCGGTAATATCAGGATACTCCGCTTACACCGATGTTAAGAAAAAGGTCGCATGAGGTTGGTTGAAGGGATATCCCCTCGATACCTTCTTAGCGTCAGAGATATTTCTAGGGATCCATTAGTATATGAGGATCTTTCTAGCGCCCTTACCTCCGTGAGAGGCGTTTCTTTCAAGGTTTTGGGCTTTGCTACCCTACCCATATGGTGGAACTGACATACGATTGTTCGCTTGTGCATCTGTTATACCGTGGTTGATTAGTTTCTTGACTTAGGTACCACATAGGTTACTTGCAAGGGTTATTCTGCAGGTACCCTAAGTCAGATAAGGGTCGGACAACACACAACCTTTATGGAGGATTACCTCTCCAGGGAGATCTGAATGATTGGTTGTTAATCCCACAAGGGACCTTATAAATAATTATGATACCTCCAATATTTAGCAGGGAGTCTCAGTCCCCTCTTGGGCGAGGCATACCTACTTTAGGGAGGGAGGTCCCTTTCAACCACTTTATCATGTTTGTGTGCATATTGGTCGTTTGATTATTTTTGGTGTGCTCTTTGATTACTAGTTGGCATTAGGATTTTTTTTATATCTTGAGTCTTAAGTCATCATGGAGCCAGACCACCATCCCTGTAGGTCTCACCACTTGTTATAGTTACCACCACATTTCGAGTCTTTGCCTTCTAAAATGTGTGGAGTTATTAAACCTGGTACACATACCTCCACTTATAAGAATTGTGATTCTACAAGGATGAGTACTGAACCAAGTCATGAATATATTGGGAGCCCTTTGACTCTCACACTTACTATAGTCAATGGTACTCCTTTTACTCCTTCAACCACAATGGTTGTAGTGTCGGGGGCACCTATCATCACCGATGCCCGCCCTATAGTGAAAAATCAACCTATTTCCAAGAACCCATTTGGGTCTCTTGGTCACTCACCAACATATAATGTTCATTCCATCCCGATGGCCTCTAGTCCTTTTTCCTATGGTATGCCGAATTTTACATCGCAGTTTTCAACCTTCATCCCAGCCGCTGGCCCTAATTCTAGAATTTGGATTGGGGGCACATCTCTTCCTTATACTCTATTCTCATTTGGTGGCTCTCAGATCCCTCAAACGACTCCTACCATGGGAGGCATTCCTTATTTTAACCCCGGGTCTAATCCTGTTACTTCTAGGTGGATTAACCAACTTGGCGGACAAGCTATAGCTTATAGTCCATCCTTTACACCCACCTCCTCTGTGTCGATTATGACCAATCCGTTTGGCATGACAAATCCACCTTTATCCTTCAGATTCACACCCGGAGGAGGTTAGTTTCACACCTTGGGAAACCCCCAACCCGGAGCCACTCTTGTTGGGGGAAGTTTTTTTAACCTTCATTAGAAATTCCTACTAGAATGATGCCCAAACAACCCCTTATGAGTCATCCTAGAGGAGGGTCTTACAATCATGGAAAGGGCCATGGTTCTTACCAGAACCCTGGATGGGTTGTGATTCCCCAAACACAATATTTCCAGGGAGCTTGGGGCCAAATGTCGCAACCCCATCTCCCTTTAGTGGCCATGCTCAAACTTCTAGACTTGTCTAAGTTGATGAATGACCATGTGTGTCATGATCCTACATGGTCCCCCGTTCCCACCAAGCTTCCTTCAGATATTCTGAAATTTGAAGGCAAGAATGGAGAGGACCATGGTGATCATGTTACCACCTTTCACTTATGGTTCTCTTCAAATTACCTTAACAACAATTCCAGTCGGTTAAGATTATTTCAATTCACACTCATAGGGGTTGTCGTGAAATGTTATATCTAGCTACCTAAAGAGGTATATGGGACCTTTAGTTAAATGGTGCTAGTCTTCCTTAACCACTTCCAATTGTCGATTCGTTATGATGTTGGCCTAGAAATTCTGTCAACCTTATGCTAGAATAAAGCCACTCATATCTTGGATCACATCTAGGAGTGGCATAGATGGAAGAGGTTGATCAAGACCTACATACCCCCATACTTTTTGTTAGAGTGGTTCCTTAAGTCTTTACAACCTCCTATTTTGAAGGATGTTGCTACATCCGAGGTTACATCTGAGGAAGAAGAAATATTCAAATCCCAATAGTTAGATATTATATATGCTTAGTATGGGATGCTATACTAGATTCTCCCAGATGCACCGAGGTCAAATTATGACCCTAGACAAAATACCGGACCTCATGCCGATGGCACTGTAGGCTCCACCAATGTGAAATCCACAAACTTGGTGACAAGCCATTTGAAAGAGTTGTCTCTAAACCAATCTCCAAGAGGGCCAACTTCGTTTGTGTCTTCCAACCCCACTCAGTCGACAGATGTACATTAAGTGCAATCTTCGACCGACCCAAATGGTAACCAACAACCATGTGGGAATAAGAATAAAGGATGTAATAATAATCGTAAGGGTGGGAATAATAATAATAAGCCCAAGTACAATGGTAATAATGAGAGGATGAATAAAAATGTTGGTGAGGGAAAGAAAGAAAGGCGTAAGGTGAAATTCCCCTGTAATATTTGTACAGACGATCATCTTACTCATTTATGCCCCAAACTCACAGAAGATGAGAGGCTCTTATCTCTACTGCCTGTCGTGCTGACGAATCCTTTTCCACATAATCAACACATGGCCTCGAGCTACTCAAATTCCAAAAATGTTTTCGGTGGGATTCAAAACCCACCAACACAAGATGATGACCATTTGTGAATCAATATGGTAAATTCTTAGGTTAATGTAGCCACTTGGTCTGGTGATTACAATTCTCCACAAACTATACATGGTCTAGAATCTCCTCCTCCTCCGGAGACACCCTTGAATATTGAAAAAACAGATCCACTGCCTCGTATTTTGAAAGGAGTAATCAAGTGCTCTACCCACAATCCAAATGCTAGAGCCACCCAGAATTACTCTATTGTTGAGAATCTGGTTCAAACCACTTGTGTGATGTCGACCCTGGAGCTCTATACACCAGTGGCTCGAAAGTTATCAAGATTGATGTCACAGATGTGAAGCCTTTCTTGCCTTACCATGTGGCATTCCAAATCCATGTGGGTTACTCAAAGTATACCATCAAGTGTGTGGTTGTTGATGAAGGTGTTGCAACATGTGTGATGTCCCTGATCTGTTGGAAAGATCTCGGCTCTCCAACCCTCTCTCAATATTCGACCATGTTGACTACTTTTGATAGTCATTCTTTCCGCCCTCACGATATTCTTCCTATCTTTTCGGTCCAGTTAGGTGGGAAGACGGTAGAGGTGGATGTCGAGGTGGTTGATTCACCCCTCGACTATAACTTGTTACTAGGATGCAATTGGACTTATGCTATGACTGTCATCATATCGTCCATATTCCACACTCTTTGTTTCCCTCACAATGGGAGGATCATGACGGTCGACCAGTTATCCTTTGTGTATGCTAGCCCCAATGCATCGGTTGGACCGTCAATCCCCGTGGTCGACAATTCTCAGCTGGCAAATGCGAATATCAGTATCAGAATGTATTCATACCTTATGGGTACCTTCGACTTCATGGAACCGATTCACCATGTTTATGCCATGTCTAGTAGGCTCGTTTCGTCAGAGAGGTCCGTTCCTTTCCACACTTCCTATTTTAATGATCCTTGGACCCTACCTTCCTCAACTACCTCTTGTGAAGGTTAGTCACATGATGGAATGGCCATACCACTATCGACAGTAGATATAGCATATAAAGTTATTCTTGGCTCTTCCACAAATATCGATCCTATTATCTCATAGACGGACGAGGAGGATCCTATTCTTAATCCCGTGTGGGCCACTTCATCATCGTGTTCACATGATTGCCTCGATGAGAATTTTCCCTCGGATGAAGCTATCATCGAAGCCATGAATGGTTCTAACAAACCTTGGGATGATATGCATCATCTCTCTTACTTTCTCTTAGATCTTGATAGAATCGAACAATGTGACTTTCGATCTACTCTGAGTGAGATAGTCGGTCACACCGTATTTCCACTTGATATGCATGACATTTATTTCGAATGAAATATGGAGAGTATCTCTCCTACTGTTGTTATTGATATCTCTTGTACACCTGGAAAGATTGAAAATGTACACATCGGTATGGATTGTTCGCTAGAAGAAATCATGATCTACACAGAGCTCTTCAAGGAGTTCTGATATGTGTTTTCTTGGTCATATGAAGAGATGCAAAGAATCGACCCTCGAATTGTCGAACATGATATTAAAACTTACTCGGATGCTAAGCCTTTTTGACAACGTATTAGAGATGTCAATCCCCAGAAGGCCTCTTCTATTAAGGTAGAGGTAGAGAAACTACTTAATGTTGGCTTTGTCTACCCGGTTCCCTTGATTGAATGGGTATCCAATCCCGTTCCTATGAATAAGAAGCAATGAACCATCCGTGGATGCATGGACTTGCATGAATTGAACAAAGCTTGTCCTAAACACAAGTGCTCGACACCTTTCATCATTCATATTCTCGACGAGTGTGTGGGAAGTGAGGTTTTTTCTTTCATGGATGGATTTTTAGGTTATAACCAAATTCAAATTAAACTCAAGGATCAACATAAGACGACATTTATTTTTCCTTGGGGTAATTTCGCATATCGGAAGATGCCTTTCAACCTTTAAAATGTCGGAGCAACCTTCCAACATGCTATGACCTTTTCATTCCATGATCTTAAGCATATAGTTGAAGCATATCTTGAAGATCTTGTTGCTCACTCTCGTAAGAGAGTGGATCACCCTAATCACCTTCGGCTATTTTTTGAAAGTTGTCGTCATTATAGAATTCGATTGAACCCTCATAAATGCATCATTTTCATTAGGTCCGGATGTCTTCTAGGATTTTTAGTCTTTGAGACCAGGATCATGGTGGATCCATTAAAGGTTGAGGAAATACTTCAATTGCCTCCCTCGCGCACTATTCAACAACTTCAAGGTTTACAGGGGAAAACTAACTTTTAACGTTGGTTTATAATAAACTATGCCAATATTACTAAGGGTTTCATGCATCTTTTGAACAAGGACACCCCTTTTATCTGGGATGAGTGGGCCCAGGAATCCTTAGATGCTTTGAAGAAATCCTTGGTATTGACGCCTCTGTTGAAGTCTCCCAACTATAGTATGGATTACTTGATTTATATCACCACGTCCTAAGAGACGATTGGTATGGTTTTGGTTTAGGAGGATTATGAGCTCTGCGAGCATGTCATCTACTATCTTAGTCGAAACTTAGTTGGTCCTGAGCTCAAATATTCTCACGTCGAAAAGCTAGCTTTGGATGTTGTCCACGTAGTCCAACTATTACGCCATTATATATTTCTTTGAAAAACTACTATGGTTGTCATTGTTAATCCATTTCAATGTGTCTTTACCAGGCGTATTATAGGGGGGAATATAATAAATGGATTGTCATTTTACAAGAATTCGATCTCAATTTCGCTTCTATCAAATCCAAGAAATCACTAGTCTTTGTAGAGTTAATATCCAACTTCCTATGATTGGATGAGGATGTTATTCATGTTAATTCTTTTACAGATGAACACATTTTCCTTGTCTCATCGTCTTACCCATGGTATGGAGACATTGTTCTCTATTTTTAAACTTTGAAGTTCCCTCAACATCTCCCATGAGATGACTGACGACGTATATGATACCAAGCCAAGAATTACATTATCATTGGTGACACTTTGTATCATCGAGGAATAGATAATATCCTGCATCGTTGTTTGACTCATGAAGAAGATGAGTCAGTTCTAAATGATTTCCACAATGGGGATTGTGGTGGTCATCTATTCAAGCTTGTGACAACCCAAAAAAATTTGTGAGTCAGTTATTTTTGGTCGTCTATCTTTAAAGATTGTGTTGAAGTGGTTAAGAAGTGTCACCACTGCCAGGTGTTCACTTGGAAAATGTGCTCACATCCATCCCCTCTCCATCCAGTCATTATCGTTGGTCCCTTCACCAAGTGGCGGGTGGAATTTGTGGATTGCAGCCCAACTTCGGCTAGGGGGAATCAACACATTATCGTGGTTAGAAACTACTTTACTAAGTCGGTCGAGGCCATCCCTATAGTTAAATACGACGAGAATAATGTCACCTTCTTCGTATTCAATCAAATTATTGCCAGGTTCGGAATCTCGAATGATATTGTCACTGATCATGGCAGTCACTTTCAGAATGAAATGATGGAAGAGATAGCATCCAAGCTGGGGTTTAAGAATTTTCATTCTTCCCCTAAATACCCCTAGGAAAATGGACAAGTAGAGGATGTCAATAAGTCTCTCAAGACCATTTTGCAGAAAATTGTTAGCCAGAACAAATCTGACTGGCATATTATGCTATATCACACACTTTGGGCATACCGAACCTCGGTCAATACTTCCACTAGATTTTCTCCCTTCCAATTAGTACATGGTGTGGAGTCGATATTACCTATTGAATGTGAAATCCATTCTCTTCGATTGGTAGTCATGCTCCTCCCTGACACTTCCAATCTCGAGAGACGCCTCGTAGACCTAGAGAGCCTTCATGAGTAGCGTCGAGACACCTCTACAACTATTGAAGTGAATAAAAGATGTGTCAAGGTCCAATATGATAATTCTGTCTATCCTCAGTTGTACACTGAGGGTGACTTGGTCCTTGTATATGATCAAGACAAAGAATTGCTGGGGGGAAGCAAGTTCAAACCCATGTGGCATGGTCCCTATATCGTGCGACGTGTCTTAGAAAAAGGATCCTATGAATTAGAGGATTATGAAGGGAACATGTTGGTTGAGCATGTGAATGGGCTCTACTTGAAAATATATTATGCTTGAGCCCCAATATCAGACGTAACTCTTTGTATACTAATGTAATTTAGTTTGTATATATTTTCCCTTTATTTTTGTCCTCAGCTTGCTTATCAATTTTTACCTTGGTTAGAAGATGTTAGAGGAGTCTTCGGTTTACTTAGGATTCATAGATAGAGCTATTCGTCATATACGAAACTTGACTTCCATTGCTTGGGTGGTTTACTCACTCGAGGGTCTACTGGTGTCTTTAGGTGGTGTATGCCTAGGACCATCCATGAATAATGTGGCCGAATATAGCGTCGTTATAGAAATTTTGCGCGATGCCATTTCACTTGGTATTCTCTCTTTAGAGGTTCTCCTGGATTCCCAGTTAATAGTATGTCAGTTGAATGATATTTACCATGTGCACGACCCTACATTACTCTAACGATTCCTTTGGGTATGCATTTTAGAACAACAGTTTGATTTTATTACTTATCATCACATACCTAGAAATTCTAATTATGTATCTGATGCTTATGCTAATTTTGTTTTTGATTGACATTTGTCACATAACTAAAGCAAATAAAATATTATCATCAATGTACACATTGTAATATAATTAAAGACGAAGAACCATGTTTTATATATATTTCAAAAAATATGATGTTTATAGTACAAAATTGGGGCCAACACCCTCAATACACATATACAACCGATAATAAAAAATCCATGACATCTACGCATGTGGTGCCAGATGTGTGTCATGATAAAAAACTACGTCGTTTGTGAGACATCGAAAGAGTCGCACCCAATCTTTGGGCACGCCAACCACCTACCGTTGCATGGCCTCTGACAGATCCTCTATCTAAACCATCAGAATCCTATGTCTCAAATGAGACAGGTTTCCCTACATGTTTTGAAAGACTCTCTCTGCTTCTCCTCCCACTATCTCATCTCCCTAGTACCTCCGATGATGTCGTGGAATCCCGTCCGACCATCACAGACATATTTCTGCATCACACATGTGTCTAGTTAGTACTTAAACATCATCTAGAAATATTTTGGCTTTCCTATACAAAAATACAAAAAAAATGAAATATTTAAAAACTTTGACATACCTATGTCCTAGTAGGCGATCCCTGGTGGAAATGGCATGTCAGGGTCCCCTCTGAAGTTGATCCCTACATATGGGTAGTCATCCAGAGAAATGACCTGTCATCTCCACGAGTAAAAGAAATAATCGTTGTAGGGTGTGGGCACCCTACCTCCCCCTATCATCTCATCACCTCGGTCCACTGTGTCATGGCTAGATCGTGAGGTCCTCAAGGAATGATATCAACTCTAGGTCCCAAATCTAGAACCAACTCAAAGAAAAATCTACACAAGATGGAAGCAAACCTGAAGCTCCTCTTATCACCCTATTTGCATTATGTCAACTGCCTCTTCATATTATCCAGTAGTGAGGTGCACCAATCATACACTATGGGTCTCAAACACTCTATGGAGTAGAACATGAGCAACCTCGATGCCTGGTGCAATGAATCTGGTCCTATGATTTGGGTCAAAACAAGGACAAAAATCTTGAGGCTTAGATTGTTTATTGCTTGGATAGGGAGTTGACTCTCGACCTTCTCGGTCCCTGCTATACAGTGAGCATCTATGCACTCTTATATCTTCATACCACTCCTAGCTCCCTAGGCCTTGAGGTTCACCACCTCACCCCGACGCGACAACCCCATCAAGAAATATATGTCCTCGACTTCAATCCTTAATGGTTTCCCATCAAGGTTGAATCTCTCACTATTTAAATCCCATTAATCCATGAGAAATTATAGAAACCTCACTTGGGACCTCATCCCTTTGAGTTCACAAAAATTGTACAACCTCCATCTTTTCAAGGCCATTTGGGCTGCCAGATCTCTTTCGGCAACAACATATACCTCCTCATGTTTCCTTTCCCTCCATATTAGCACCATCCTACTAGAGAAACATCACTTTTTGAGTTAGCAACCATCAAAAACTTTGTTTATGGACATATACGTAGGTTGCAACATTCACAATCGTGTATAGGTCAAAGTATACGCTAGTTTTATTTTAGAAAAACATGTATAACCACACGTATACGTGACTTGATGAATGGTAGCCCACGTACACCTAAATCTCTAATTTATGCCTTAAATAACTTAAAAATTGAAGCCTAAATGCAAAATGTAATCCACTAGAAATAAAGATGAGGGGAAGAGGAATTACCTAGTCCAGACGGTTGCTAATTTTGTCACTCGTCGCTCCCACAATCACCAATTGAAGATCAGAGGTAATTTGGTCCAAAATTCACTATTTGGGTAAAAAATTCAAATGACAGTAAAATTTGGTTTTTGTTACTATTTGTAGCAGTTTTTACCCACTTTACATAGTTTTGGATCATATTTTCACATAATGGACTAATACATCAGTGGATTGAGTTGGTTTTTGTAGTTTTCTCCAGGGATTCTTGTGGTTTTTAACGTTATGTTGACCATTCATAATTACGAACAATTATTTTCTCTACCCAACATATAGGATAGGTATCCATTCCATCATACACACTTGCATTATCCTATAACTTTCACTCATATGCCTTAGGTATGAACCCATTTTTTAGTGACACATAACCCTCCATCTGTTACAAGACATGTCGTTATCAAATGGTATAGACTTACCAAACATGGGTACCCTAGTTAGATCCTCTAATCCATTTGGTGCCCATGCAAAGTTTTTTTTCGTAGTACCGGGAGCCCCTTATAGATAATACATGACTTTATGTTGAGCATCATTTTTCACTCATAAACATGCTGACCTATACCTAGAGGACTCCCAGGTGAGTTTGATTTAAGCTCTTTTCTGACTCATTTTCAAAAATTGAAAAGATTGCCGAGTGAACTTGTCTCTTTTATACTCATAAATTGGATTTGAAAGGATGTCTATTTGTTACAAGTTTATCAATTTTTCAAACCAAGTAGACTAACATTATGAAAAAGGACATTTTTTTTGTGTTAAGTTGTGATTGCATCTCATTCTCTTGCTTGCAGTATTGAGCCTAATGTTGGTTCTCGCTTTGCGTTATAAACCATTTTCCTCAACAGTTTTGTATCCTCAACCAAGCAGAGCCTCATTAAATCCTTTTCAACTTGACACCCTATACCCAAGAGGGAAAATTCCCCTGAGTGTCCATCTCCCACATGCACCTCCTTTCATTTAGCATAGGTATGTTCCACTATTGGAACTAGTTTTTCTTACTTGCAACACTCATTTCCTCCTCTATATCATAACATTCATTTGACTATGAACAAACAAAAAAAAAAGACGGGTAAGAAGGGAGTATTATCTTATATTGGCAGCAGTCGTGTCACCTTTGAAGAGAGCACAAAATTGTCGAGTCCACTTGTCATCATAATTTTGGTTTTAGCATGGCCTTAAGAAGTTGAACTCGTTACATAGAGTTTACTTCCCCGAATGGTTACTCTTCCAGTCCCTATGGAGAGTTTCATCGATGCCTCCAACATCTCATTGTTTCATCATTTAGTCTATGCTACCAGAGTCTTCCATATGTCTCATGCTCTTGTTCAAAGGATGTCTATCAACCTTTATCGACCATTCCTTAGAACTCTTGACTTTGCATGTCGGCCATACCCTTAGTTTTTCTCAGAATCACATGAAGTTGTATTCCTATTACATACCTTGGTCCTACTTTCCTTATTGGTAGGTAACCTTTCATCAGTCGACATTTCATCATTAGTTGTTGACTCAGTGATTTCCCTTGTGATCAAAGGAAAGACATCTATTCACACATTGGAATTCGTGTAGTGTCTTGGATATCATTATCCTTATTGGTGGTTTCCTCACCTTCGTCAGCAGTTTTCCTCATTGTCTTCTATTCAGAGGGTGTTTTTCGTGTACCACTTGCACTTGGCACACGTGAAATACACACAAGGTCATTGGTTCATGAACATGTTCTTCGTTTGATTTCCTCCAAATCATCAAGCTCCTTCTTTGTACCTCGTGTTGAATGATGAGAGATTTATTAATGCTCTCCTTTCAGTGGGTCTCCTTCCATCGACTTCAACTCATCTATTCTAGAAACGATACCTAGAGTCCTATGAGTACCTAGAGGATTGCATTCATTAGTGGCAATTTTCCTCGCCATCGATAGTTGGGAATACATCAATGTCTCCTGATCGATGGATTATTCAAGTGTTCAAACCCGACTCCTTTATTCACACTTGTAAGAATGTACTCGGTGCCTTGATACCTACTTTCATCATCGGTAGGTTGTCTCTCATTTTTTAATGGTATACCTCAATGACCGGTAATCAAACGAAGTCTCATTATGTTTGATCTCAACTCCTTTATTCACACGATGTGGACTTGCACCTTTGGTGTATTATGTAGAAGACTTGAAGACATCAGTTCGTAGCCACAACTTTCCTGAGTTGTTGCTACCTTTTCATTGGACCAGTGCCTGTGTCACTTCATTGTTCACGGGAGATCGGATTGTACTTCATTGTATACATATATCTTCAGATTGATTTTGAGACTGGTTTTACTGGGCCTTGTTTGTGACTATGAGATCCTTTGGTATGTAACCGCATTTGTATTCGCTTATTCATGGCCATGGAAAGTTGTTTGGTATATTTTCACATGGATCTGCAGTGTAATTCAAATTAGCAAACATGTATGCAAAGTCAGTACAAATTGTAATGAGAAACTAGTTCTTCCAGTTGGGTCCCCATTACTCCACTTCTGGGTTTTTATAATGTATTTCGGCCATTGCAAATACTGCTTCGACCTCACACATTAGGGGGAATATGTTATAGAAAGATTTTCCTCACCCCATGCAATCTTGCACATCGGGCCATTTTCTATTTCCCTATGTAGACTTGAAGTCCCTTTTTACAAATCCCATAGCTAAAAATATAATTTTTCCACATACACACACCTTGCCTACTATCCAACATGTGTATATGGAAGTTGCACCACTACAACCTGCGTACATCAGAAAATGTGCCCAAAATTGAAAAATGGTGTCGAGTTTCCATGTCACATCATGAGATCAATGATCCTTGGCCTTCCATATACTGGAAAGGTTTTGACTCGGCCCTTCAGTTCCACTTGAAGGCTATAAATGTGCCAAATCCGAGCTATGGAAAGGAAGAGAAAGAGTTCAACTTTGAGAGCAAAGTTACTCTAGAGGAATTATTCCCTTCACATTGAGTCTGCATCCCTTTGTCCTTTAAGTCTGAACACATTGTTCAGCCCCCAAGATCTTCCCTTACTGATTGAGAACTTCATTGTCTCTCTTATATGAGCTTGCCTTTGGTGAAGGATTGAAGTGGTAGAGGCCCAACTAGAAGGAACTTAGTTTCTTGGTTCTGAACCATGCCACACAGAAGTATGTAACTTATTCACTTCTGTTGATTATATCTTAATATAAATACTCTTTTCTCATCCAATTAACATCTTAAAAATATTTGAATTATTATTCCATGGGTGTATTTGTTATGAATGTTGATGGATTATGCTATTGAATGTGTTAACATCATATATTATCACCATAGGCTTTCTTTGCTTGGTTGTTGAGGACTAGTTGCAGATGTATTGCTTTGGGTCAAGTGCTCAACAGTGGAATTCATCGAACGTCTGGACAAGGTAGTCATTTTATCTTGTCTTTCTAGCATATTTTTTTATATAGCATACTTGAGATTAGAGTTGATTTCTGCAGTCATTTACGTATGTTGTGGTTTACCCCTAAGCATAGAGAGATTTTCCTCGTAACAACATGGCATGGCAAGGTATGCCATGGCTTGGAAAGGAATGCAAATTTTTTCACCTAGAATTAAATGTCATAAACACTTCATTGGATGGAAAGGAACTTTGTGATATAAAGTTAAGTCATATGTCCCTAGAAAAAATGTTTTTTTATTTCTTGGAATGAGAAAATGTTTCTTTTTTTATTATTCTTCTTTCATTGCAATGCACAATTTGATTTGAAGTTTTCCTTGCATAATGTTATGGAAAGTTATATTTATTGTTTTATAGGTTAAAGGGGGAAGCTACATGACAAGACATGCAAGGAGGGATTAGTCTATTTTAAATTATAGTGGTGTTCTAGGGATTTGTAAATGTAACAACCTATATTTTGGCCTTAGAAGGTTAGAAGTTTGATTTTTACTTATCTTAGTGATTCATTTCTTAGTATTTGTTGGGTTTAGTTAGAATGATATAAACATTTGGTATGTATATATTTGGACCTATTTATGTGTTGGGGGATATTATTTTTATTGTTATATGTTTATGATGATCATAGTTATGTTATTTGTTTAAACATGAAAATTGAAATGTTGAACTTTGGAGCTTCATGCACTACCCATATGTGTGTTATTTCTTGCCTTTAGTATGGTTGTCAACACCATTTAGGTAAGTCACATTTGTTTCCTCAAAATTTCTTTAGTGTATACTACTAATTAAATGTTTTGTTAAATTTTACTAGTTTTGGGGTCTTTAAGTCAAGTAACTTGTACTATATATAGAAAAATAATATATTTATGGCTCATGAACTTGAGTTTATTTTTCCTTTAAAAAAAAACAATTTAAAAGATCAAGAATTCTCACTACTGACTGTAAAGTTTGAAAATTAATATATTTATTATTCATGGACTTGATCTTCTAAGTTTGTTCGCTTACAATTTTCAAATATATATTTTTACTAAGTTAAGTTACTAAGATGACACTTGAGTCCACCTTAAAGTACTACTTTCAAGGCAATTATCATATACAAAATAGGATGCCTCAAAATAACTAAAACTTCATCATCATCATCATCATATATATATGATGATGATGATGATGATGATGATGATGTTTTAGTTATTTTGAGGCATCCTATTTTGTATATGATAATTGCCTTGAAAGTAGTACTTTAAGGTGGAATCAAGTGTCATCCATAAAATTAGAGTTCTTTCGTTATATATATGATAATGATGATGATGATGATGATGTTTTTTGTTATTTTGAGGCATCCTATTTTGTATATGATAATTTCCTTGAAAGTAGTACTTCAAGGTGGACTCAAGTGTCATCCATAAACTTTGAGTTCTTTGGATCCTTTTCCATCAACCATCTGCATCCAACAAGTGCATCCAAGTGTGTCCAATGCATTGGCAATTAGTTTAACTTTACCAATGTTGAAGGAAATGTATGCCTTAACCATAAATTTTGGTAATGAGAACAGTTAATTTCTTTTGGATTTAACACTTAGTAATTTTTTCCACCATCATAGATTCATTAATCTATAACACAGGTATTTATAATCACTTTAGAAAAAAATCATACATTCATACACATAAAATGTATATATTCATCAACAAAAAATGAATAAACAATGAGATGAACATAAAAAATGTGTCATGAAAAAAAACAAT
>JASDQU010011237.1:153377-175467 GCA_032191745.1 Picea mariana
GCAGACCAACTTTCTTCCTTCAAACTGAGTAAATGAGGTGTTTCAAGTGTCTCTGTGATGTCGTCATTAAGGTGACATGATCCGACAGTATTCACGACACTCTTATAACCAACTTATGACCTTTGCGACAAGTTGTATAGGAGTTGCGACACTTGCGACAAGCGAGAGGTATGTGAAACACTTATCCAGTTGAGTGATTTGGATGTGTAACACCTTATCTGTCGAGGGAGTGGTTAGTGCTTTGTATCCATCTACTACTGCTCGCCAGACATCAAATCCATGTTCTTGCACATATGTTTTCATCCTTCTACTCCAAAAGGCATAGTCTTGGTCGTCAAATTGTGGTAGTTCATTATTACCATAATCCATGATCTCCTTCCAGTGGTTAGACTGCTTCTTGAAGGACCTGCTCTGATTCTAATTGTTGGAATACTGAGAGGGGGGGTGAATCAGTATTAGTATTTTTATTACTTTTAACCACAATATATATTCATCAACAATATTCATGAGTTTATAATTAGCATTTAATATATCATCATAAGAAGCATCACAACAGATACACAGTACACCAGAATTTACGTGGAAACCCAAATGGGAGAAAACCACAAAATGATTTTCTTATATATCAATAGAATAATTCATTGGAAGCACCAACTTCTAAATTCTCCAGTTGCAAATGGAAGGAGGCTATGACCCCCTATTTACATTATCCAACCTAAAGGAAGATACAACTCCTTGAATACTCTGGCTCCAACCAGAATGATGCTAAAACCCCCTGATTCTCAGGCTCCAACCTGAAGGAAGCTCCAAATCCCTGTGTTCTCCAACACCAACCAAAAGGAGGTTACAACCCCCTTTCCTTGCCCTGTCCTACCACCCTAAATTATAAATGTAGACCAACTATCACTATCACAATCATTTCCATTGTCACTGCCACTATCACTGTCACTTCCAATGTCACTATCACTACTATTGTCACTACCACTATCACTGTCACATCAACCTGTAACCTGTCAACCTGCCATTGTATCCAACTTGTCATTATATCCAATCTTTCACTGTCACCATCTCTGTCTTTGTCTCATCACCCTGTAACTAATCATCAACCAACTAGAACTTGTACCATACCATGTATCAACTATGTACCAACATATATGCATCAATCATAAACAATAAGATATACCAACTACAACATCAATGATAAGTATCCAATCATGTAACATATGTCATGCATGAATACAATTTGTAAAATATACCATAGCATCAATCAAGTATAGACCTGTACCATATCATCGATGAAGAACCAATGCATGTCCCTCATGCATATGCCACCATACATCAAGTGTATATCTTGAACATGAACAATAATCTCAAATATATCAACCATAACAACCATGCCATGTGCTAAACCGGATCTACCAGAATACCCTACTCAATCATGTACCCAATATGTACCTCAATCATGTGTCAAACCCTCATCAATATGCCAAGTATGCCTCAAGCATTCACCACATCATAATCAAACATAACCTTCACAACAAGTACACAAACATACCAGTACTTTTGTAGCTGACGTGAAAAACTGAAATGTTGACCCGTAAGTTATCTTCTATATTCAGGGATCTGGTACTATGTGTTCAACAAAAATATCTTGGATTTTCAAAAAACAGACAACAATTGTCGATTCATCAACATAAGCATAGTACATATGATCTTGGAAAGTAGCATGCAATATTGTATTACTATGCAGGATTTTGCATGATCTTGGTGTAATTCAAAAGTCAACAACTAATTTATTGATCGACAGTCAATCAATAATAAATATGGATAAGAATCCAACATCTCATTCAAAGACTAAKCATGTTGACACCAAGTTCCACTTCATBAGATCTMTTGTCATCAAGGACAWCATGAAGCCTAAGTTATKTCCAYCTAAAGATCAAACTTCAAWTTTTTTTYACCAAGCCTCTTGGTAGAATAAAGTTCACTAAGTTCATAAATGAACTTAAATTTGTAAAAATGAACACACATTTGTAAAAATGAACTTTCAAATTAAAGGGGTAAATGTAGMTTAATAATYCTAAAGTTATAGAATTAYAAATAAATTATTTTAGAARTTATTGTATTCTAGATTATTTSTCAAGAGGACATTAAAATTAATATGTAAARGACACCTATCATACTCATKTGATTATGTGAGTGGTTGTTCTSCTAGAATTGATTATGTGAGTGGTTGTTCTCCTAAAACTTAGCTTAGGAATGGACTATATAAACTAGCTCTTTTTCATGTRAAGTACATAAKCTTTATGCCATCAYTTCTCTTTMTAAMTCAATTTTACTTATTTAATAAAATTACATGTATGAGAACACTTCTTCAATAGATTTGCATTTATAAAGTCAGTCAATTTTGAAAAGTTATCTTATACCATAAGACTCCGAATTCAAATTGAATAAGCATGAAATGTAAGATAAATACTTTAAATGAATAAGCATGAAATGTAAGATAAATACTTTAAATATTTAGAAAAATAAATATAATATAAAAAATAAATTAAAGGACATACAGTCAAAAATATAGAATGCAGCTATAATAATAATTTATAATGCACATTTTTCTACGTCACAATATACACTATTCCATAAATTATTTCATTCCTTTCGTCCTTTCCTTAATCTGTGATGACATTTACGACTCGTTGAAAGTTACAACTATCAGACGCTAAATCTCATTATTCATCCGTTAAAATAAACAGTGAGATAATATTGCAATAAATTTTAAATTCTTCATTTGTTTACTATGTGAATGAAATAAATGACAAAAAAAATGTTTAGAGTAAGTTTTATTGGAATTATTTATAATCCGTTAGAGATTTTCCGTGAAGCGGAGATAAAGTTATCATATATTCTAACCGTGGAGATAAATATAAGTATTCCTCTTTTTATCCTTTCAAAGTTGTAACCATAACAAATATAGAATCAAAAGTTCATGTCCAACATACTTGAGGATGCTAACTTGTACAACCAAGAYTYCAATGGATACTAYCAAAATCSRGGATCCATTTGCTAATGTATGGGTTCATTTTGGACTTCYTAYATCTATWATATCAGGTYGAGACTCTCRCTTTTTGGGAAAGTTTTTGTCTCGTTTATGGGAGCTCATGGACACTAAGTTGAATAAGAGAATGATTTTTCATCYGYAGACAGATGGAAAAACAGRGGTSGTAAACATAAMAATGGTACATYTGCTTYGAGGATAATGCAAAAAGMATCCTAAGTTATKGGATGAACAATTACCTTATGTACATCATGCCTTCAATCATGCCATGTATTCATCTACTCTGAAAACTCCTTTTGAAGTATGTTTTGGGTACTTTCCTAAATCACCAATGGAATTTGATTTTGGAGAAGTAGGTAAAGAAGATGGATAGGATGATATAGATAAATATCACAGGTTCATTGAAAATATTCAATAGGTACATCAAGCAGTACATGAATAATTGGACAAAATCGAAGTCAGGTATAAGGTAAGGCATCATAAACATCGGGTTGATCATCAATTTGAAGTTGAAAATCCATTATGGTTACATATCAACAAAGATAGAATGAAGGGTGAAGATAAAAATATAAGGCCAGTCCGATATGGTCCATTCAAGATCTTGGAGAAGATTGGTACTAATGTCTTTTGTTTAGAAATAAAAACCTACATGCAAATGTATTCAATGGTAAATGTTGAGAATTTGAAGCTTTATGAGCCTCCTATTATTATGGATGAAGATGAAAGTATTTACGTTCCAACAGTTGATTATTTTTCTCTAGAATATTTGGATGAGCTACAAGAAGATGTTATTCTCAACAGAAATCAAGAATTCACAATGAGGAGATGTGGAATATCTTCGAGTTGGTATTAAATGATTAAAACCAAGTAAAGAAAAGTGGATTGAGATCGAAAGGGTGAGGGAACTCTACCCTCACCTAGTTGTCGAGTAATCAAAACTTTTGGTGGTCTAAAAGTATTCCAATGGGGAGAAATTATCCAGAAGGATCCGAAAATTCTCACAGATGTCTAGGAGGATCCATAACATCCACAAAGGTCCAGAATGGTTCATAAATGCTCAAAATTCAAATATCTCAAATTCTCTCTAAAGGAACATCGATGCATAGAGCTCGTTGATAGCTTTCCAACATCATAGAAATCACCTCAAATAGAGTTCGTATGCAAAAGTTATGAGCAGTCAAAGTTCAAGTCAAACTAGGAAAAAGTCAAAGGTGACATGTGTCACCATTGCAAGGGTGACACACGGAACATGATCGTACATGTGACATGGCGCATAGGTTGGAAGGTGATTGGGAAGATTGTACAAACCAAGTGGTCCAATCACAGGTTAACAAGTGGTAGAGATAAGCCAATGAGAGGTTGTCACGTGGCATCCTTCCATTGGCCTTTACGGTCATGGTTATATAAAATGTATGGATTCAATGGGGGTCGAACCTGTGAACTCCATAAACCTTACCAAAGCCTCCACTACCATCGCGCCACACTATAGTTACTTAGCCATACATGTTGTTGATTATATTTAAGCTTGTATAAAGGTTTAATTGGTGGAAAAAATGGGTTAGGGCCTAAGCCCTCGACTCATAGCTCGTGATAGTGTAATATACCATATGAAAAAAACCATCCATGTAATCCGTGCGAGATGGGGATTTTTAAAACTTATGCTATATATATTGCTTTGAAAACTATGCCATAACCACCGCATATGTTATAAAAAAATACTATGTATAGTATGGTCGATAGTGTTCGAACCCATGGCCTACTATACAATAACCAAATGAATTAACCAATTGCACTAAGGATGCAGGTTGGTTACGACAACTGCCTAAATCTTATTTAATGTTAACCGTGGATTTTAGAGAGTGGTTAAGGGGAGTTCGTGCCTTATTTAATGGTACACAGATCGAGAATTGTACACACACATTGATTGATGCAGAGTTATGTCTCAAAGTGTGTGCCCAAGGGTACAAGGACTTTGAGTCTACACTGTAAAGCGTGTCAAGAGGTCCCTTGACGAAATTTCAATAAATTTATACTCATTTTTCATGATTTTTCATACGGAATCCAACAATGCATTCCATTTTTGCATTTCAGCAACATGTAAAAAGGTCATTGTAAAACACAAGCATTTGAGCATTAATAAAGAGGTCTCTATTGGAAGTGGACCCAGAGTCATAGCCCAAATTGGGTGAACTCTGTTATCAAACTTGTGTATGTGATTTCATCATTGTTGTTCATTTTGTGCTCAGTTATTTGCAAGTTATTTATCATTAAATTGTATATGGTTAGATAAGTATTTCACATATGAATTCTAAACAATCAAGTGACCATTATTATTTCTAAGATAAAGCAGATGTTTATATGTATTTAAAAATTGCCTACCAATTACAAAACATTACCTACCAATTACACAAAATTTCCTACCAATTACACAACAAGACAATTTTTTTTTTCCAGTTGCACTAAAAAACAAAAAGACTACATGCTATAATTGTTTTGCATAGCGCATGTTGGGTACTAAGAGTGTTTTTCATATAGAAAGAGTTTGGAGATTGTGGTCTCCTCATTTCTATAGCTTAGGACAATGCCCACATGAGAGTGCACACACTCTAGAATGAATGCATGGTTTAGAACACACACTTTTTTTGTGTAATAAAATCAGGCGAGCACAATGCCCGAGCTCATTTATTTTTCTTGAAAGAGTGTGTGCACATTCTTAATGCAATAGGAAAAGAAATTGTTATATGGCCCATGTAACTTTAGGAATAAATAAGGTGTGGAGGGAATTGGGGGAAATTGGGGCATGGGGACTTAGTATTGAAATTTATTTGAGGCATAGAGTAGTGTTTAGGTAACTAAGATGAAGGTTCATGGGTTGTGGGGGCCCCATGAAGATATATGGGAATAAGTATCTTAGGGCCAAGGTGTAGAGGCGATTAAGGGATGGTTATAGGACATGAGACCTACATGTAGATTGGGATAGGGTCCAAGTGGAGGTATATTCCTAGGAAGATAAGGGAATATATGTTGATCATAGGTAGGGGCCCAAGGGTATATGAGTGTAGGGGATGCGAAAATAAGGATATAGACAAGTAGAGGGGTATAGAGGTTCAATGGAGATAGTGGCCCAGTGGAAGGGAGGGAAATATCCCTCCCTCTCTTACCCCCCCGCCCTCTCTCTCTCTCCTCCTCTATCTCCATTTTAAGACCGCTAAGGCCCCAAAGCTCATTTGTTACGTTCTTAATTAATTAGGATTAGGTTATCTTAGTGGTAGGTTACATCATGCTCATTTTATCTCATATTTATAATAAATGAGAATATTTTGTATAAGAATATAATATTGTATTATGAATTAGATATATTGTAAAAGGTTTTTTCCCCCTTAAGTGCACTATACTAATTTAATTTTTTTCCATTTTAAGGTTACTGGTTCATAACATTTGGTATCATAGCATAATCCTAGGGTTTTTCTTCTTCAAGCGAGCCACCTTGGAATTTTCTCTATAAATTTGTTCCTAGGATGCTTTAGAGAACACAATTTAGAGGTTACTTAGGAGAAATATCAAAGTACATTAAGTAAAAATTTCAAGTTTTGTTTCATTACACGTTCAAAGATATAGCCTATGGAAGATAGGGTTTATGACTCATCCTGAAATCAGTTTTGAACATGTCATTTTGAAATTTTCACTATAAGTTTTTTTTAGGCTGTTTTAGAGAGTGAAATTTTTTTGGATACTATGGAGAAATTTTATAGTATAGGTGGTAAAAATTATAGGTTTTGTTTCACTCTACTTTCATAGATATAGTCCACGGAATGAAAGGTTTGTGACTAATCCTTAAATCAATTATCTTGGAATTTTTGCTATATTTTTTTTTCACTGAAGTTTTAGACTCTAAAAATTTTTAAATCCTAAGTTGACACAGTGAAGTACATTGGAAAAACGTTTTATATTTTAACTCATCATATATTTTATGATACATTTCTTTTAGAAGTTAGGGTTTTTGCACAAGTTATTTTTTGGTGATTTTAAGAGTTTTTTCTATGGTTAGCAAGCCCATTTTGAATTCTTTTTTAGAGACATGTTTTGGTGTATTTAAATAAGATAGGATTTGTCATTGCATGGGTAAAACTATAGTTGGGGAAGAATACACACAGGAAATACACATGGTTGAAAAGACATTGTTTCACCTAGTTGGGAACTCATGTAACCCCTTCTAGTACCCCTTTGAATAGTACTGCAATAAAAAATACCTATATATGAAAAACATTCTTCATACCTTTGGGTATATATGAATTCCCCTACATATGTACCTGAAACAAACCTTAGATATTCTATTCAGTCATCTTGTTGCTATAGTACATCGAGAATAGCACTTGGGGTGACCACTCTATGATACCCGGGTAGTATGACTAAGGGCACAATTGAGACTCCTTAGTTAGTGCAATGAGATATTTGTTTCAAGTACTATTTTTGGAACCTACACGTATATCAGAGAGATATAAAACCTGACACTCCTTTGTCCTTGAGACCCTATAACTTTTTCTAATGAACCAACTCCTAAAGGATAACCATAATTCATGATAAAGAGGAAAAATAATAGTATTTGTTCACATGGCTCTAAAGGGTGCTCCTAAATTTTTCTTCACCAACTAAATCACTAGATAGCTCAACCATTATTGATGAAGAAAATATAGAGGTTTTTCACCAAATGAGATAGTTGGAAAAGAAGACGAGTGAAACTGTTGCACAAATGGAAAAGAAGATGAATAAAAATAGTACATATATCGAAAATAAGATGGATGAAAATAAGTATCAAATGGAAATAAATATGGATGAAATGGAAAAGAAGATGGATAAAAATATGTAAGTACTATAAAATCCCATGTCAACCATAATAAAACCCTAGATCAGAGGCCTTCTAAAAGTGACATTGTAACTGAAGGGACTCGTGAAAATATAGGTAGTGTTCATGCTGAGCAACTTTCAAATAATCAAAATTTTTTAGGTGGATTTAACTCTAATAGTGGAGTTAATTATGGATGGGTTCCTAAGGGTGTCAACTTTCCCAAGATTGAATTAAAGAAGTTTGATGGAACAAAGGTCTTTACCTGGGTGAACCAAGTAGAGGAATATTTTAAACTGCATAATATTATGGGATAAGCAAAGGATTCAAACAAAAACTTTGAACTTTGAGATAAAACCATATCAATGGTATCAATGGGTAGCTAAAAGGAAGCTCAATCCTCATTATTGTACTTGGTGTTTATTTACAAGAGACTTAGAAGCATAATATGGGAAAGTTTGGGAACAAGACTACTTCAGTCAATTGACAAGAATCAAGAATGTTAGTGTGTTGAGCCCCATTTTGGAAAATATTTCCTTTGTTCGCATTCGATTTTGTTTCAATTGATTTGAAGGGATGGTTTGATAGTTTTTCCAATCTTGGTTATTTGGTTTTTCATGCTTCTTATCATCAATTATTTTTGGGTTTATCTTTATGGGATGCAATTTTAGTGATGTAATGTTGTCAGAAAAAAAAAAAACATTAGAGAAATCCCATCCATACATCTAGCTTAATGATTATGATTTTGATGATGGGATGGTTGTGTCATGTAAACTTTTTGTTTCGTCGCATTTTCCTCACGTAAATAATGAATGCACCGTTTAAGTATTTTTCTCCCTGTTTATTCAATATTTTTTGCATTCTCATCCAAACATGTTCAAGTTGATTCCATGCTTAGAATTTCTTTAAATTATATTATCATGCAGTTTCGACATTCTTGTCGAGGTTAGTCTTTGGTGCATAAATGAGTTAGCTGAGCATTTTGGTAGATTGAAATAATTCGATTCAAATTCAAATTTCAAAAAAAACAATTTGTGTCTTAAAAGAGAACACATCAAGCAATGGAAATGAACAAATAACTTTAGTTTCAATAAAATTTCATTTTTCCACTAGACTTAAACTTTCATTTTAAAACAATGCCTTTTGCATTTTTATACTTTTGGCAAGCTAAAACAATTCAATTAAGGCTTATTCATATGTTTATTGATCTGCGACTTAAAAGAATGAATATTAAAGAGTGGAAATGAACTGACAAAATTCGATTTGAAGAAAGCATTACCTTTTACAAAACTCAAATTTTCATTAAAAAAACATTATTTGAGCAACTTTGTTTTTTGATTATTTCATTCACTGAATCATGGTTTATCAGTTCTTGAAGTTCATGAACTTAATCATATTAACAATTTTCAAGAACCATGTTTAAGGATGAGATTTTCTCCTCGTGATTTTCGAGTCATTGTGGTTGGTTTGTCACATTTATCTTTTCATCATGATGATTGCGTTGTTCAATTATAATTCACTTTTTGCTGGTTAAATTATGACAACTAATTCACTTTAAATCCTACTTGAATTATTTAATACCTTTCATTGGCTTAAATTTTGATTTTCAACATTTTGCCTAGTGATTAGTTTCAATACCTTTCATTGGCTTAAATTTTGATTTTCAACATTTTCCCCAGTGATTAGTTTCAAGGCATAATTTATACCAACAAGGAATTTTGGCAGAATCAAATTATTTCATCAAAAGGTTAATTCAATTGTACTCAATATGCACCTAATAAGTTTGTAAACAAACAAATAATGATAAACTGAAAGATTGCAAGATGGGAAAAACATCAAATTTTACATAGTCTTTACTTTTGTTAAAAATAAGTTTATATGTCTTTTCTCTTCCATGATTATTTTACCCTAATAATGACGCTTATTAAAAGTTCTTTATCCTCTTATGGGCATGGTTAACAATTGATGCATATAGATATATTAAGTTTGCAATAGAAACTATATCATCTTTATTGATTTGTGTGAAATTATCCTAAGACACCGTGAATATGATCCTATATGAAGATTCTTCAATTAAGATGTCATGTTTAGTGTGAATATCATATATGTAGTGTTCAATAGTGTTGACCACGGGAAACTCATAAAACCCTAGTTATTGTTTACCTTTTAAGAATTATGGAGTAAAATCAATAATAAATAATGAAAATTATAAACAACTAAAAAACAATTTATGGTATTTAAGCATTGAATAGTTGTGAAACATTTTTTCTGATAAAATTCTTAGTTACATATGGGTGAGTGCATGAAGTTGGTGGACAAAAAAATGGAAAGGGGGTTAGCAGGAACATGCACTCGCATAAATGTGTGCACGCTCTTAGGAACGTGCTTGCGTTCCTAATCCTATAGGTTTGGCAATGCCTGAACCTCCAACAAGATTACCACGTAGGTTCGTCGGTAGGAACGCACACACATTCTTAGGAATGCATGCACATTCCTAATAGGAATGCGTGCAATTTCTTAACAAGAACGTGCACACATTCTTGCTATGCCCTTTTTTTCTTAGACTTTCATTAGTTTCGTTAACATTATATTTACCATAGCATTTTTATCTTCTTTTAACATTCAATTATCATATACTAAAATATATAAGAAACTAATAATAAGAAAAATAGGAAACAAGAATTTGTCCTGGGAAAACCCAAACTCAGGAAAAAAACCCAGCCAAGGTTTCTTAGAGAGAATACTCCAATACAACCATGAACATGCTCTAATCACAAAAGAAAACCAACAATGAAGAGCCGAATACTTATCTATTATTCTTTTCAAACCCTAGAGAGGGTAGACAACTGAGTCACCCCAGAGCTGGCGCAAGATAGGCACATCACTAGCACACCATAGAATTGGCACAAGTGGTAACTGCAATTACAGTTGCTACTACAATTGCAATTGCTATTGTAACTGCAATTTCTACTGCAATTAGCACAAAGAAACTAGGAAACAACACACAAACTTAGCACAACTCTTCTAGAGGTAGCGCACAAGAGAGATCACCAAGAACCACCAAGAATATATTTACCCAAGTGGGGTGAACTCTCCAAGAGAACCAGAAACTAGAAACAATGAAACTACAGTTGCAGATAAAGCTGCAACTGCATAGTGCACATTGCAGAAGGAGAACTATGTGGTTGTACAAATGAACTTACCCAGAATTGTATTTATACTAATATGGGTGCTTTTCTAGGGCCAACTTCTTATTATGGGTCTTTATTATTTATGTGGTTCGTCTTCTCTTCCTAGAAATTATATTTCCACTTTATTATTATTTCCTCTGGGCCAACTTCTCTTCTGTGGTATTCTATTTTACTTTATTCTTTTCTGAGGTGTTCTTCAACTATTCAATGGTCTTCCTTTGAATTATTGGAATCTTTTTCTTCTCTAAGAAAATTTGTTCAGATACCTCCCGTGGCTACCAAAACATCAACACTCCCTCTTATCTAGGGAGGTATCTTTCCATGATGTCTTCATTTGGTAGTCCAATAACTACTCTACAATCAACTAGTAGCACATAGATACTACCATGCCATTAGTAGCTCGAATCATCCACCAAAGTCTCTATGACTATGCTGCAATCAACCAGTAGAAAATAAATACTTCCAAGCGGTCTGCTAGTATTCATGGAAATCATATAGTAGCACACAACTGCTACAATTCCATCCAATCTGCTACCAAGCCATAGTAGTACACAACTACTTTATAGTGATAGACAATCATTTCTAGTGGTACACGATCACCGTAGTAGCACACAACTACTTTCCAATGATACACAATCACTACTAGTGGAACACATCCACCATAGTAGCACACAACTATTGTTGATTGATACACAATCACTACCAGTGGAACACATCCACCGTAGTAGCACACAACTACTATCCAGTGATACACAATAACTTCCAGTTGAACACATCCACTGTAGTAGCACACAGATATTTTCTAGTGACACACAATCACTAATAGTGGAACACATCCATCGTAGTAGCACACAACTATTGTCCAGTGATACAAAATAACTGCCAGTGGAGCACATCCATCGTAGTATCACACAATTATTGTCCAGTGATACAAAATCACTTCCAGTGGAACAAATCCACCATAGTAGCACACAACTATTGTCGAGAGACACACAGTCTATGCCATAGTCTCACGACTATGCATGTGATGTTTCTTCTCTCATCGATTCTAGTAGTGCATTACCCCCTTAGTCACCTCACATGATTGATCTAGGGAACCCTTGGCTAGAGGGTTTATCCAGCATGAGGATAAACAACACACCTCCCTCTCAACGAGGGTGGAAATTATTCATTATGCTAAGTTTTTCTCTGAAGTACTCATACTTCACTCTAGATAGAGGCTTGGTGAGAATGTTCACTATTTGCTCATCTGTGGATATGTACCGGAGATGAGCTCCATAGATCCTCTCTGCACCATGTCTTAGATGTAATGGTATTTGATCTCTATATGCTTCACACAAATTTGATTACTACAATATATCAAATTTGGTTCTCACTTTAGATAAAATAGCCTCGCAAGCAACTTCTGAGGCCAAACTGCTTCATGGCTTGCAACACTGGATGCTATATACTATGCCTCTATTGTACTAAGTTCCACTGAAGTCTGAAGAAACATCTTGATGTGATTTTCCGGTCCACTACACTCCCTACCCAGTTAGAGTTTATATAACCTTGCATCTTCACATATCCATCTGAGGCATATCTCAATCTATATCCAACTGTACCATATAGGTACCTCAATAGATGTTTTGCTTCTATCCAGTGTACATGTCTAGTCTCAGCCATGTATTGACTCAAATTACTCACTGCAAAACATATGTCTAGCCTGGTGTTAACCAGATACATCAAGGATCCGATCAATTGTATGTACATCATGGGATCCACCAAATTTGATGATGAATCACTCAATAGATTCATATTCATGACAATAGTTGTAGCCATGGAATTACAGTCCATCATCCCGAATCTCTACAAGATCTCAACAACATATTTTCCTTGGATAAGGAAAATATCATCTCTATCACACCTATAATCCCAACAAATCCATATCCTTCATTTCAAACTCTGAAGTGAGTTCCCTCTTACACCCATATGTGAGCTTCTCATCCCCTTTAAGAAACAGTTTATCTAATATCAAGGGGTAATCATCACCAAGCTCATCGAGATAATTGTCTGGCATATCTTGCCTCGAGTGTCTTCTTAACCTTGTACAAATATTTCTTCAATATACAGACACGGGACTCCTTTTCATGTATCTTGTGGCTACTATATGTACACTTTTTTTGGGTACTGGAGCAAATGTCTCATCATAGTCTTCTCCCTCTTGCTAAGAGAATCCTCTAGCCACAAATATAGCTTTGTACATATCTATGCTTCGATCTGCAACATGCTTGATTTTGTAGATCAACTTGGAAGTCACCATTGACTTCCATTATGGTATCGAAACCAAGGAAAAATCTTTATCCCAGTCCTTCTAACTGGCTTCCTCCTCTGTAACTAAAAAAAATGAATCCTCCCTGGAGGTCTCATATCTCCTCGAAGCCTCTAAAGATTCGATATAGCATCCTCAACTCATTGCACTCATTTTTCAGTCCTAGAAGACGTCTCCCTCTCCCATTTGAACTTGAGGAAGAATACTTTCTAAATGAAAGTATCTAAGCCACTGAATCTCTCTGAGATCAGGCTCACTCTGATTATGCATGCTCAATCGAAAGCTTGACCCCATCTGAGTCTATATAATCTCTAGAGTCATCTTCTCCCTCTACATGTGTTGACCTCCTCTGAAGTCTGATCTCCTATGAAATGTCCTAAGGAGGTCACTCCTCCCTACTGGATCATGAGGGATGAATCCCTATGAACTCTAGTTCCTTTTGAGGTAGTACTTGATGGGGTCGCCTGCCTGACCATAGGTGGATCCATCTGATCCTCTTCATGATATGGATTATCAATGCCATATATATGTATCCCATTGGCATCCTACAAAGTATCGCATGACAATGTTGATCTCTTCCTGGTCACTGCAACGATTCTGGGTAGGCCTTTTTGGCTCTATTGAGTCTTCTCGGTGATCTGAAGAGTGATCAACTAAAATCTTTATGAGATAGAATAGAGAATTGAATTCCTTACAATCAATCTCCATATCATATACTTTGTATCCTGCAAAAGTACTCTTCTTGTCAGAAGGTTCTGACTTCATTACATGGATGTGCATGGTCATGTACACAACTCTATATCTAGATAGTTTGTTCCATGTCTCATCTAGAGACCATCTAATATGTTTCCTCCTGCAACTATCATTATATCTCCCTTTCATATCTATCACCTGTGATCTTCCCAGAATAAGAGAAACAACAAGGAAAAACAACATACAAGAATAATACTCTTATAATAAGAACAATAATAAAAACAAGAACGAGAACAATTGTCACAGTGGCTCCTTATCAGAGCTATCACTTGTGAATTTCCTGGAATAAGAGCCAAAAAAAAAATACAATAACAAGAAATAATAAAAACACTCTTCAACACTCTTCTAGTGTTGTGACCAATCATTCCTCCATAGTAACCTTCCCAGAACAAGAAATAAGAACAATAACATCTCCATGGTAACCTCCATGGAATTTACAATATAACCTTCCTGAAACAAGGTCAACAACCAAGAACGTGTCCTAGAGGAGATCAATTTATCTTGTAAACAAGTGCATCATTAATAATGAACAATGAGATTTTACTTAATGATCATAGTACCAACAATATTCAAGTGCTACTAAACATTTGATGACAATAGTAGTAATAGAACTCTAAAGACTGCTATTCTAATTACAACACTTACTTAGGTTGTAGTAGTATAAAATATCAAACCTTTTATGCAAACTTGGAGTCTATTTTTTGTTGTCCCATTTGATTTGTAATACATTGTAGGAGACATTCACATTACTACCTCTAACTCTTGGGATTCCTCTGAGTGCACTAGAACTAAGATCCCTTTGGATCTACTATCACTGCTTGGATAAATGTCCTTTTTTCAAGTGTACGTATCCTACAAACACCTTCATATTATATACAAGAACACCATCAATATTTTTCTTCTAATATGAGACATTACATTAATAAGAAAATATTAGAAATCTGAAATAGAAGGTTCAATGTCTAGGAAAATGTCAACAAGCCTAAAACCCTAAAAATTCAATTTTGATGGAAAGTCAATCTGAGAAGTGCAATAGGTGCACTAGAGTAGGGCGAGTTGATCAGTGGTGGATTTTTTCCCAATCGAATTTATAACAAGTTCTCAACGAGCTTGATAAAAAAATGTTGCAATGCAAAATCTCAACAATGTGGCAAATTTCATGATCTTCCTTCCAACAATTAAATTGTTCTGAAGGAAACCTGCTATGGCACTATGTTATATTTTAATTATTTTCATTAACACTAGATCTACCACAACATTTTTATCTTATTTTAACATTCAATAATCATATACTTAAATATATAAGAAAAAAATAAACAAGCACAAGAGGACAAACATATTTATCCTGGGAAAACCCCAAACTTGGGGAAAAACCGAACCAACATTTCTTAGAGAGAATATTCCAATACAACCATGAACATGCTCTAATCACAAGAGAAAACCAATAATCAAGAACCAAATACTTATATCTTCTTCTTGTCAAAACCTAGCGAGGGTAGACAACTAAGTCACCATAGAACTGGCACAAGATAGGCACATCACTAGCACACCACAAAACTGGCATAATTGATAACTACAACTGAGGTTTCCACTACAACTACAACTGCTAATGTAACTACAATTTCTACTACAACTAAAACTGCAACTAGCATGAAACAACTGGGAAGCACCATACAACCTTAGTGCAAGTCTTCCAAAGGTAGAGCACAAGAGAGATTAGGAAGAACCACCAAGAATATCCTTCACCAAGTGGGGTGCACTCTCCAAGAGAACCAGACTTGTATTTATACTAATCAGCTGCAACTTCCTAGTGCACACTTCAGAAGGAGAAATATGTGGCTATACAAATGAACTCACCCAGACTTGTATTTATACTAATCTGGGTTCCTTTATGGAGCCGACTTCTTATTCTTGGTTTTTATTATTTCTATGGGATGACTTCTCTTCCTAGAAATTTTTCCACTTTATTATTATTTCCTGTGGGTCAAATTCTCTTATGTGGTCTTCTATTTTACTTTGTTCATTTCTGGGATGCTCTTCAAGTGTTCAGTGGTCTTCCTTTGACTTAGAATCTTCTTCTTCTCTAAGAAAAGTTGTCCAAGAGGAAAATACCTCCCGCAACTACCAAAACATCAACATTTTTTAAGGACTCCGGACACGTTTTGTGCTCATTTTCATAGAACACCTCACGAATTTACTTCATTGAACAAGAAAAACCACAGTCCAAGTAAAGGACCAAATCCCAGGATCTTGCCACTATGTCCATCACAAAAAAGGTATGATTGATTTGTTTTCATTTCCTTTCTTGGTTTTGCAAAAATAAAAAAATTAGACATAGGTTATGTATGTAAATCCAAATGGCATTGAAAACGTATTAGCAAGGTTCACTCCACATAATTAATACTTGAAAGTAAATCTCTCAACAATTCACCAATATTGTATAAGTTTTTTTCAATTTCATTATAAAGATAACACATAGCTTTTCTTTGTTTTACACAAAATTATGTTAATAATTTTGTTGGGATAAAATAACATTGTTATTTGTAATACCTTAGTCATAAGTCCATGTATTAAATTTTCTTATTAAATTGCAGCAACGTATATTATAAAATGAAACCTGGTGACAATGTAAATTACCCACCAGTAGGCCAACGAGAGAAAAACCCTAACCCACCACAACCACCCAATCTAAACACTGAAATTGATGAGGGGTTAGATGCATTAAGAGAACATGTATATCAGTTAAGGGGCATCAGAGAACCAAGCAGAGTGTCCTTGGATAATTATTTGGGTGTCATTGTAAGGTCCATTGCAAGTGCACAAGATGAATTGACTTATATTTCTAAGTATAGGGAAAGGATGTTTGAGTACTACAATACTGTATTGGATAGAAACCAAGTCAGAGGCTTGGCTATTTCAAAACAGTAACTATTGTCTATTTTTAGGGATTCTCGAAATGGATAAGAAGTACCTTTGACCAAAAAACACATTTGTATTGACTAGTGTATCCATCCAAGGATTGGTCAAAACTAGATGGATAGGTGGTATATGGTTTTTGATAAACCTCCTTGTGATAACATGGAAGTTCCCTTATATTGTTTGAGAAAAGTATGGGCAGAATTTATTTTGGGTCACCATGTCAACTTCTTTAACATGGGTGAGTTCCATGGGGTGGGTCAAGGGTCCGCATATGACCAAGAGCATACCAAGTGTGATCCCATGTTAGGTCCTCATCCCCCCAGGTGAAGGCCTAAGCCCCCTGCCCAACATCCTTCTGTTGTAGAGATCTTGCAGTAAGTAAAATGAGTTATTTGATCATTGACCCAGAGCCTAGTGCAACATGGCAACTTTGTTGCATTGTCTTGGCAGGAGGTGACTATCAATGACATTTATAGAGGGGTCGGAGCTTCACCCTGCAAAAAAACATTTAGTGAGGAGAGGGAACATGTACATAGTAGTTGTCCATGTGAACCTCACAGATGCTCGAGCTATGTGAAGACCTGTTATGGGCCTATGCAGGCCAATGGACAATATAGCTTCATGGAGGAGGTTAGCATCTTAACCATGACTATGTTATTAATTGTTATATATTTGTTTTGTATTTTGTGTATTTATATTGATATTTTATTGTATGTTGTTTTGTAGTTGTTACTTCCATGTAGTAGACCATCTATGCCTATGGATGCATCAGTTCCTATCTCCACCACTAATGCAATAATAGAGGCAGCTTGCTCATTGGGTGTGTACCATACATAGGTATGTGTCACATTTGATAAATTCACCATAGTCATTTCTTTATTTTATGGCATGTGTTTCTATAGGATGTGGGAGAAAGCGATGTCGGGGAATGTCCATTTGGGGTGGACAAGTCACCTGCATCACAAGTATCATGTGTAGAGTTAATTATTGGTTAAATCTAAAATTTGTTTTGTTTATGTTTTTTAATTTTACTATTTGGTACTAATAGTTCAATAATATTAAGATGTATATAGGTTGTAGACATATTTGCTAGTTACAGTACTATTGCACTCCAAGGGAGTTCTCCTCACTTGTACAACCCACAAGGGTCCATCCCTGCCCACCCCCAAAATCTGTTTTTTTCCATGCATCACCAGTGGATTCACCCATAGGCCACTCATCTGCACCACCTTTTCCATCGCATCCATCCATAATGGATGCACCTGTATGCTACCCACCTCTACCACCATTTCCATCATCCCCATCCATTGAGGCTTCCAAAATAGAGGTTTCATCAAAGAAGGTTGTACAGTTAAGTGCTCCACTTGCTAGCGACTCTCCATCGATGCCCAAGATATTCAAGGTGAGATAATGAGTTGATGATATTTTTTTGTGTATCGTGAATTTTATTTTACACATATTTGTTTAATTTTCTATTTTTGATCCTTGTAACTGACGTAGGGTGGCATCGCTGAGAGGTTGGGGTCATGAAGGAGGGTAACACCCTCATGATTATCAATAGCATATGCGGTGAGTTGTCTTAGGTTAAATTACAAAGTATCATTTTGTATGCCTTTTAGTTCATTGAGGACAAAAACTTATAAAAATGTTTTTTCTTTGTGCAATCTCCGGAGTGACAAAGCACGCCCAGGCCTAGAACCACTCAAGTTGCTTCCTCAAGCAAGAGAAGAAAGATATATTTTTAGGATGCTCTTGAGGGTGGAAATGGTCAATTATTGACCAATTACTGCCATTATGTATATAGGCCACCATATGGTTGTTTTCCATGTTAGGGCACTTGTTGCCATTTTGTATATTGTGCATGAAGTGTCATTTTGTAAAAAAAGTACAATTTAGATGATGTTGAATATATATATATATATATATTGTTTGTTTTCATGACACATTTTTTATGTTCATCTCATTGTTTCTTCATTTTTTGTTGATGAATATATGAAGTTTATGTGTATGAATGTATGATTTTTTTCTAAAGTGATTATAAATACTTGCGCTATAGATTAATGAATCTATGATGGTGGAAAAAATTACTAAGTGCTAAATCCATAAGCAATTAATGGTTCTCATTACCAAATTTTATGGTTAAGGCATGCATTTCCTTCAACATTGGTAAAGTTAAACTAATTTCCAATGCACTGGACACACTTGGGTGCACTTGTTGGATGCTGATGGTCGATGGAAAAGGAACCAAAGCACTCAAAGTTTATGGATGACACTTGATTCCACCTTAAAGTACTACTTTCAAGGCAATTATCATATACAAAATAGGATGCCTCAAAATAACAAAAACATGATGATGATGATGATGATGATGATGTTTTAGTTATTTTGAGGCATCCTATTTTGTATATGATAATTTCCTTGAAAGTAGTACTTTAAGGTGGACTCAAGTGTCATCTTAGTAACTTAACTTAGTAAAAAAATATATTTCAAAATTGTAAGCAAACAAACTTAAAAGATCAAGTCCATGAATAAGAAATATATTAATTTTCAAACTTTATAGTCAGTAGTGAGAATTCTGGATCTTTTAAATTGGTTTTTTTTAAAGGAAAAATAAACTCAAGTTCATGAGCCATAAATATATTATTTTTCTATATATAGTACTAGTTACTTGACTTAAAGACCCCAAAACTAGTAAAATTTAACAAAACATTTAATTAGTAGTATACACTAAAGAAATTTTGAGGAAACAAATGTGACTTACCTAAATGGTGTTGACAACCATACTGAAGGCAAGAAATAATGCACATATGGGTAGTGCTTGAAGCTCCAAAGTTCAACATTTCAATTTTCATGATTAAACAAATAACATAATTATGATCATCATAAACATATAACAATAAAAATAATATCCCCCAACACATAAATAGGTCCATTTGTATACATACCAAATGTTTATATCATTCTAACTAAACCCAACAAATACTAAGCAATGAATCACTAAGATAAGTAAAAATCAAACTTCTAACCTTCTAAGGCCAAAATATAGGTTGTTACATTTACAAATCCCTAGAACACCACTATGATTTAAAATAGACTAATCTCTCCTTGCATGTCTTGTCATGTAGCTTCCCCTTTTAACCTATACAACAATAAATACAACTTTCCATAACATTATGCAAGGAAAAATTCAAATCAAAATGTGGATTGCAATGAAAGAAGAATAACAAAAAAAAAACATTTTCTCATTCCAAGAAATAAAAAACATTTTTTCTAGGGACATATGACTTAACTTTATATCACAAAGTTCCTTTCCATCCAATGAAGTGTTTATGACATTTAAGTCTAGGTGAAAAATTTTGCATTCCTTTCCAAGCCATGCCATATGTTGCCATGTCATGCCATGCTGTTATGAGGAAAATCTCTCTATACTTAGGGGTAAACCACAACAGACGAAAATGACTGCAGAAATCAACTCTAATGTCAAGTATGCTATATAAAAAAATATGCTAGAAAGACAAGATAAAAGGCCTACCTCGTCCAGACGTTCGATGAAGTCCACTATTGAGCACTTGACCCAAAGCAATACACCTGCAACTAGTCTTCAACAACCAATCAAAGAAAACATATGGTGATAATATATGATGTTAGCACATTCAATAGCATAATCCATCAACATTCATAACAAATACACCCATGGACTAATAATTCAAATATTTTCAAGATGTTAATTGGACAAGAAAAAAGTATTTATATTAAGATATAATCAACAAAAGTGAATAAGTTACATACTTCTGTGTCAGCATGGTTCAGATCCAAGAAACTAAGTTCCTTCCAGTTGGGCCTCCACCACTTCAATCCTCCACCAAAGGCAAGCTCATATAAGAGAGACAATAAAGTTCTCAATTAGTAAGGGAAGATCTTGGGGGCTGAACAATGTGTTCAGACTTAAAGGACAAAGGGATGCAGACTCAATGTGAAGGGAATAATTCCTCTAGAGTAACTTTTCTCTCAAAGTTGAACTCTTTCTCTTCCTTTCCATAGCTCAGATTTGGCCCATTTATAGCCATCAAGTGGAACTGACGGGTCGAGTCGGAACGTTTCCAGTATATGGAAGGCCAAGGATCATTGATCTCATGACATGACATGGAAACTCGACACCATTTTTCAATTTTGGGCACATTTCCCAATGTATGCAGGTTGTAGTGGTGCAACCTGCGTATACACATGTTGGATAGTAGGCAAGGTGCATATATGTGGAAAAATTATATTTTTAGCTATGGGATTTGTAAAAAGGGACTTCAAGTCTGCATAGGGAAATAGAAAATGGCCTGATGTGCAAGATTGCATGGGGTGAGGAAAATCTTTCTATAACAGATGCCCCCTAATGTGTGAGGTCAAAAAAGTATCTGTGATGGTCGAAATACATTATAAAAACCCAGAAGTGGAGTAATGGGGACCCAACTGGAAGAACTAGTTTCTCATTACAATTTGTACTGACTTTGCATACATGGCTGCCAATTTGAATTACATTGCATATCCATGTGAAAATATACCAAACAACTGTCCATGGCCATGAATAAGCAAATACAAATGCGGTTACATGCCAAAGGATCTCATAGTCATGAACAAGGCCCAGTAAAGCTAGTCTCAAAATCAATCTGAAGATATCTGTATACAATGGAGTACAATCTGATCTCCCGTGAACACTGAATTGACATAGGTACTGGTCCAATGAAAAGGTAGCAACAAATCAAGAAAGTTGTGGCTACGAACTGATGTCCTCAAGTCTTCTACATAATCCGCCAAAGGTGCAACTCCACATCCTGTGAATAAAGGAGCTCAGGTCGAACATAATGAGACTTCGTTTGATTACCGGTGTTATCACTGAAATTTCGTCCGCACAGGGCGACAAGAACTCAACATCATCAAACACAGAAAAACAATCATCCATGGCACAAGGATTAACTCCACAGCACATCAAAAGGGCCAAAACTATACAAAGTTGGCTAAAAAGATTA
>JASDQU010011237.1:177800-193239 GCA_032191745.1 Picea mariana
ATATATTATTTTTCTATATATAGTACTAGTTACTTGACTTAAAGACCCCAAAACTAGTAAAATTTAACAAAACATTTAATTAGTAGTATACACTAAAGAAATTTTGAGGAAAAAAATGTGACTTACCTAAATGGTGTTGACAACCATACTAAAGGAAATAAATAACACACATATGGGTAGTGCATGAAGTTCCAAAGTTCAACATTTCAATTTTCATGTTTAAACAAATAACATAACTATGATCATCTTAAACATATAACAATAAAAATAATATCGCCTAACACATAAATAGGTCCAAATGTATACATACCAAATATTTATATCATTCTAACTAAACCCAACAAATACTAAGCAATGAATCACTAAGATAGGTAAAAATCAAACTTCTAACCTTCTAAGGCCAAAATATAGGTTGTTACATTTACAAATCCCTAGAACACCACTATGATTTAAAATAGACTAAGCCCTCCTTGCATGTCTTGTCATGTGGCTTCCCCTTTTAACCTATACAACAATAAATATAACTTTCCATAACATTATGCAAGGAAAACTTCAAATCAAAATGTGGATTGCAATGAAAGAAGAATAACAAAAAAAGAAACATGTCCTCATTCCAAGAAATAAAAAAACATTTTTTCTAGGGACATATGACTTAACTTTATATCACAAAGTTCCCTTCCATCCAATGAAGTGTTTATGACATTTAAGTCTAGGTGAAAAAATTTGCATTCCATTCCAAGCCATGGCATACCTTGCCATGCCATGCCATTCCATGCCATGTTGTTACGAGGAAAATCTCTCTATGCTTAGGGGTAAACCACAACAGATGTAAATGACTGCATAAATCAACTCTAATCTCAAGTATGTTATATACAAAAATATGCTAGAAAGACAAGATAAAAGGCCTACCTTGTCTAGACGTTCGATGAATTCCACTGTTGAGCACTTGATCCAAAGCAATACACCTGCAACTAGTCATCAACAACCAAGCAAAGAAAGCATATGGTGATAATATATGATGTTAACACATTCAATAGCATAATCCATCAACATTCATAACAAATACACCCATGGAATAATAATTCAAATATTTTTAAGATGTTAATTAGACGATAAAAGAGTATTTATATTAAGATATAATCAACAGAAGTGAATAAGTTACATACTTCTGTGTCGGCATGGTTCAGAACCAAGAAACTAAGTTCCATCTAGTTGGGCCTCCACCACTTCAATCCTTCACCAAAGGCAAGCTCATATAAGAGAGACAATGAAGTTCTCAATTAGTAAGGGAAGATCTTGGGGGCTGAACAATGTGTTTAGACTTAAAGGACAAAGGGATGCAGACTCAATGTGAAGGGAATAATTCCTCTAGAGTAACTTTTCTCTCAAAGTTGAACTCTTTCTCTTCCTTTCCATAGCTCAGATTTGGCCCATTTATAGCCTTCAAGTGGAACTGAAGGGCCGAGTCGGAAACTTTCCAGTATATGGAAGGCCAAGGATCATTGATCTCATGATGTGACATGGAAAATCGACACCATTTTTCAATTTTGGGCACATTTCCTGATGTACGTAGGTTGTAGTGGTGCAACATGCATATACACATGTTGGATAGTAGGCAAGGTGTGTATATGTGGAAAAATTATATTTTTAGCTATGGGATTTGTAAAAAGAGACTTCAAGTCTGCATAGGGAAATATAAAGTGGCTCGATGTGCAAGATTGCATGGGGTGAGGAAAATCTTACTATAACAGATGCCCCCTAATGTGTGAGGTAAAAGGAGTATTTGCAATGGCCGAAATACATTATAAAAACTCAGAAGTGGAGTAATGGGGACCCAACTGGAAGAACTAGTTTCTCATTACAATTTGTACTGACTTTGAATACATGGCTGCTAATTTGAATTACACTGCAGATCCATGTGAAAATATACCAAACAACTTTCCATGGCCATGAATAAGCGAATACAAATGCGGTTACATACCAAAGGATCTCATAGTCACAAACAAGGCCCAGTAAAACCAGTCTCAAAATCAATTTGAAGATGTCTATATATAATGGAGTACAATCTGATCTCCCGTGAGCACTGAAGTGACACAGGTACTGGTCCAATGAAAAGGTAGCAACAACTCAGGAAAGTTGTGGCTATGAACTGATGTCTTCAAGTCTTCTACATAATTCTCCAAAGGTGCAAGTCCAAATCGTGTGAATAAAGGAGTTGAGGTTGAACATAATGAGACTTCGTTTGATTACCGGTCATTGAGGTATACCATTAACAAACGAGAGACAACCTAAAGATGATGAAAGTAGGTATCAAGGCACCGAGTACATTCTTACAAGTGTGAATAAAGGATTCGGGTTTGAACACTTGAATAATCCATCGATCAGGAGACATTGATGTATTCCCAGCTATCGATGGCGAGGGAAATTGCCACTAATGACTGCAATCCTCTAGGTACTCATAGGACTCTAGGTATCATTTCCAGAATAGATGAGTTGAAATCGATGGAAGGAGACCCTCTGAAAGGGGAGCATTAATAAATCTCTCATCATTCAACACGAGGTACAAAGAAAGAGCTTGATGATTTGGAGGAAATCAGACGAAGAACATGTTCATGAACCAATGACCTTGTGTGTATTTCATGTGTGCCAAGTGCAAGTGGTACACGAAAAACACCCTCTGAATAGAATCCGATGAGGAAAATTGCTGACAAACGTGAGGAAACCACCAATAAGGCTAATGATATCCAAGACACTGCACGAATCCCAATGTGTGAATAGATGTCTTTCCTTTGATCATAAGGGAAACCACCGAGTCAACAACCAATGATGAAATGTTGACTGATGAAAGGTTACCTACCAATGAGGAAAGTAGGACCAACATACGTAATAGGACTACAACTTCATGTGATTCTGAGAAAAACTAATGGTATGGCCGACATGCAAAGTTAAGAGTTCTAAGGAATGGTCGATAGAGGTTGATAGACATCCTTTGAACAAGAGCATGAGACATATGGAAGACTTTGGTAGCATAGACTAAATGATGAAACAATGATATGTTGGAGGCATCGATCAAACTCTCCATAGGGACTGGAAGAGTAACCATTCGGGAAAGTAAACTCTATGTAACGAGTTCAACTTCTTAAGGCCATGCTAAAACCAAAATTATGATGACAAGTGGACTCGACAATTTTGTGCTCTCTTCAAAAGTGACACGACTGCTGCCAATATAAGATAATACTCCCTTCCTGCCCATCTTTTTTTTTTGTTTGTTCATAGTCAAATGAACGTTATGATACAGATGAGGAAATGAGTGTCGCAAGTAAGAAAAACTAGTTCCAATAGTGGAACATACCTATGATAAATGAAAGGAGGTGCTTGTGGGAAATGGACACTCAGGGGAATGTTCCCTCTTGGGTATAGGGTGTCAAGTTGCAAAGGATATAATGAGGCTCTTCTTGGTTGAGGATACAAAACTGTTGAGGAAAACAGTTTACAACACAAAGCGAGAACCGACAATAGGCTCAATACTGCAACCAAGGGCATGAGATGCAATCACAACTTAACACCAAAAAAATGTCCTTTTTCATAATGTTAGTCTACTTGGTTTGAAAAATTGTTAAACTTGTAACAAATAGACATCCTTTCAAATACAATTTATGAGTGTAAAAGAGACAAGTTCACTCGACAATCTTTTCGATTTTTGAAAATGAGTCGAAAAAGAGCTTAAATCAAACTCACCCGAGAGTCCTCTAGGTATAGGTCAGCATGTTTATGAGTGAAAAATGATGCTCAACATAAAGTCATGTATTATCTATAAGGGACTCCCAGTCCTACTAAAAAAATATTTGCATGGGCACCAAATGGAGTAGAGGATCTAACTAGGGTACCCATGTTTGGTAAGTCTATACCATTTGATAATGACACGTCTTGTAACAGATGGAGGGTTATGTGTCACTAAAAAATGGGTTCGTACCTAAGGCATATGAGTGACAGTTATAGGATAATGCAAGTGTGTATGATGGAATGGATACCTATCCTATATGTTGGGTAGAGAAAATACTTGTTCGTAGTTATGAATGGTCAACATAACGTTAAAAACCACAAGAATCCCTGGAGAAAACTACAAAAAGCAACTCAATCCACTGATGTATTAGTCCATTAGGTGAAAATACGATCCAAAACTATGTAAAGTGGGTAAAATCTGCTACAAATAGTAACAAAAACCAAATTTTACTGTCATTTGAATTTTTTACCCAAATAGTGAATTTTGGACCAAATTACCTCTGATCTTCAATTGGTGGTTGTGGGAGCGACGAGTGACAAAATTAGCAACTGTCTGGACCAGGTAATTCCTCTTCCCCTCATCTTTATTTCTAGTGGATTACATTTTTCATTTAGGCTTCAATTTTTAAGTTATTTAAGGCATAAATTAGAGATTTAGGTGTACACGAGCTACCATTCATCGAGTCACGTATACGCGTGGTTATATGTGGTTTTCTAAAATAAAACCATCTTATGCTTAGACCTATACACGATTGTGAATGTTGCAACCTGCGTATATGTCCATAAACAAAGTTTTTGATGGTTGCTAACTCAAAAAGTGATGTTTCTCTAGTAGGATGGTGTTAATATGGAGGGAAAGGGAACATGAGGAGGTATATGTTGTTGTGGAAAGAGATCTGGGGGCCCAAATAGCCTTGAAAAGATGGAGGTTGTACAAGTTTTGTGAACTCAAAGGGATGAGGTCCCAAGTGAGGTTTCTACAATTTCTCGTGGATTAATGGGATCCAAATAGTGAGAGATTCAACCTTGATGTGAAACCATTAAGGATTGAAGTCAAGGAAATATATTTCTTGATGGGATTGTTGCGTCGGGTTGAGGTGGTGAACCTCAAAGCCCAGGGAGATGGGATTGGTATGAAGATATAAGAGTGCATAGATGCTCATTGTATAGCAGGGACCGAGAAGGTCGGGAGTCAACTCCCTATCCGAGCGATAAACAATCTAAGCCTCAAGATTTTTGTCGTTTTTTTGACCCAGACCATAGGACCGGATTCATTGCACTAGGCATCGAGGCTACTCATGTTCTAATCGGTAGAGTGTTTGAGACCCACAGTGTATGATTGGTGCACCTCACTACTGGATAATATGAAGAGGCAGTTGACATAATGCAACCAGGGTGATAAGAGGAACTTCGGGTTTGCTTCCATCTTGTGTAGATTTTTCTTCAAGTGGGTTCCATATTTGGGACCTAGAGTTGAGATCATTCCTTGAGGACCTTGCGATCTATCCATGACACGGTGGACTGAGGTGATGAGACGATAGGGGGAGGTAGGGTGCCCACAGCCTACAACTTTTATTTCTTTTACTGGTGGAGATGACAGGTCATTTCTCTGGATGACTACCCATATGCAGGGATCAACTTCAGAGGGGACCCTGGCATGCCATTTCCACCAGGGATCGCCTACGAGGACATAGGTATGTCAAAGTTTTTAAATATTTCATTTTTTTTTGTATTTTTTTATAGGAAAGCAAAAATATTTCTGGATGATGTTTAATTACTAACTAGACACATGTGTGATGCAGACATATGTCCGTGATGGTCAGACGGGATTCCAAGACATCGTCAGAGGTACCGGGGAGATGAGACAGTGGGAGGAGAAGCAGAGATAGTCCTTCAAAACATGTAGGGAAACCTGTCTTGTTTGAGACATAGGATTATGATGGTTTAGGTAGAGGATCTGTTGGATGCCATGCAGCGGTAGGTGGTTGGCATGCCCAAAGATTGGGTGCGACTCTTTCAATGTCTCGCAAATGGCGTAGTTTTTTATCATGACACACATTTGGCACCACATGCATAGATGTCATGGATTTTTTATTATCGGTTGTATATGTGTATTGAGGGTGTTGGCCCCAATTTTGTACTATAAACATCATATTTTTTGAAATATATATAAAACATGGTTCTTCGTCTTTACTTATATTACAATGTGTACATTGATGAGAATATTTTGTTTGCTTTATTTATGTGACAAATGTCAATTGAAAACAAAATTAGCATAAGCATTAGATACATAATTAGAAGTTCTAGGTATGTGATGATAAGTAATAAAATCAAACTGTTGTTCTAAAATGCATACCCGAAGGAATCGTCAGAGTAATGTAGGGTCGCGCACATGGTAAATATCGTTCAACTGACATACTATTAACTGGGAATCCAGGAGAACCTCTAAAGAGAGAATACCAAGTGAAATGGCATCGCGCAAAATTTCTATAATCATGCTATATTCGGCCACATTATTCATGGATGGTCCTAGGCATACACCACCTGAAGACACCAGTAGACCCTCAGGTGAGTAAACCACCCAAGCAATGGAAGCCAAGTTTTGTATATGACGAATGGCTCCGTCTATGAATCCTAAGTAAACTGAAGACTCCATTGACATCTGCCAACCAAGGTAAAAATCGATAAGCAAGCTGAAGACAAAAATAAAGGGAAAATATATACACACTAAATTACATTAGTATACAAAGAGTTACGTCTGATATTGGGGCTCAAGCATAATATATTTTCAAGTAGATCCCATTCACGGGCTCAGCCAACATGTTCCCTTCATAATCCTCTAATTCATAGGATCCTTTTTCTAAGACACGTCGCACGATATAGGGACCATGCCACATGGGTTTGAACTTGCTTCCCCCCAGCGGTTCTTTGGCTTGATCATATAAAAGGACCAATTCAACCTCAGTGTACAACTGAGGATAGATAGAATTATTGTATTGGACCTTGACACATCTTTTATTCACTTCGATAGCCATAGAGGCGTCTCGACGCTACTCATGAAGGCTCTCTAGGTGTACGAGGTGTCTCTCAAGATTGGAAGTGTTAGGGAGGAGCATGACTTCCAATCGAAGAGAATGGATTTCACATTCAATAGGTAATATCGACTCCACACCGTGTACTAACTGGAAGGGAGAAAATCTCGTGGCAGTATTGACCGAGGTTCGTTATGCCCAAAGTGCGGGATATAGCATAATATGCCAATTAGATTTGTTCTGGCAAACAATTTTCTGCAAAATGGTCTTGAGAGACTTATTGAATCCTCTACTTGTCCATTTTCCTAGGGGTAGTAAGGGGAAGAATGACCATTCTTAAACCCCAGCTTGGATGCTAGCTCTTCCATCATTTCGTTTTGAAAGTGACTGCCATGATCAGTGATAATCTCATTCGGGATTCCGAACCTGACAATAATTTGATTGAATATGAAGAAGGTGACATTCTTCTCATCGGATTTAACTGTAGGCATGGCCTCGACCCACTTAGTAAAGTAGTCTCCAACCATGATAATGTGTTGATGCCCCCTGGCCGAAGTTGGGCTGCAATCCACAAATTTCGCCCGCCACTTGGTGAAGGGACCAACGATAATGACTGGATGGAGAGGGGTTGGATGTGAGCACATTTTCCAAGTGAACACCTAGCAGTGGTGACACTTCTTAACTGCTTCAACACAATATTTAAAGATAGACGAACAAAAATAACTGACTCACAAAATTTTATGGGCTATCGCAAGCTTGAATAGATGACCACCACAATCCCCATTGTGGCAATCATTTAGAACTGACTCATCTTCTTCATGAGTCAAACAATGATGCAGGATATTATCTATTCCTCGAAGATACAGAGTGTCACTGATGATAATGTAATTCTTGGCTTGGTATCGTATACATCATCGGTCATCTCGTGAGAGATGCTGAGGGAACTTCAAAGTTTGAAGATAGAGAACAATGTCTCCATACCATGGGTCAGACGATGAGACAAGGGAAATGTGTTCATCTGTAAAAGAATCAACATGAATAATATCCTCGTCCAATCATAGGAAGTTGGATATTAACTCTGCAAAGACTAGTGATTTCTTGGATTTCATAGAAGCGAAATCGAGATCAAATTCTTGTAAAATGACAATCCATTTATTATATTCCCCCCTATAATACGCCTGGTAAAGACACATTGAAATGGATTGACAACGACAACCATAGTAGTTTTTCAAAGAAATATATAATGGCGTAATAGTTGGACTACGTGGACGACATCCAAAGCTAGCTTTTCGACGTGAGAATATTTGAGCTTAGGACCGACTAAGTTTTGACTAAGATAGTAGATGACATGCTCGCAGAGCTCATAATCCTCCTAAACCAAAACCATACCAATCGTCTCTTCGGACGCAGTGATATAAATCAAGTAATCCATACTGTAGTTGGGAGACTTCAATAGAGGCGTTAATACCAAGGATTTCTTCAAAGCATCTAAGGATTCCTGGGCCCGCTCATCCCAAATAAAAGGGGTGTTATTGTTCAAAAGGTGCATGAAACCTTTAGTAATATTGGCATAGTTTATTATAAACCAACGTTAAAAGTTAGTTTTCCCCTGTAAACCTTGAAGTTGTCGAATAGTGCGCGAGGGAGGCAATCAAAGTATTTCCTCAACCTTTCATGGATCCACCATGATCCCGGTCTCAGAGACTAAAAATCCTAGAAGACATCCATACCTAATGAAAACGATGCATTTATGAGGGTTCAATCGAATTCTATAATGACGACAACTTTCAAAAAATAGCCAAAGGTGATTAGGGTGATCCACTCTCTTACGAGAGTGAGCAACAGGATCATCAAGATATGCTTCAACTATATGCTTAAGATCGTGGAATGAAAAGGTCATAGCATGTTGGAAGGTTTCTCTGACATTTTTAAGGCCGAAAGGCATCTTCTGATATGCGAAATTACCCCAAGGAAAAATAAATGTCGTCTTATGTTGATCCTTTAGTTTAATTTGAATTTGGTTATAACCTAAAAATCCATCCATGAAAGAAAAAACCTCACTTCTCGCACACTCGTTGAGAATCTGAATGATGAAAGGTGTCGAGCAGTTGTGTTTAGGAAAAGATTTGTTCAAGTCATGCAAGTCCATGCATACACGGATGGTTCATTGCTTCTTATTCACAGGAATGAGATTGGATACCTATTCAATCAAGGGAACCGGGTATATAAAGACAACATTAAGTAGTTTCTCTACCTCTGCCTTAATAGCAAAGGGCTTCTAGGGATTGACATCTCTAATACGTTGTCAAACAGGCTTAGCATCTGGGTAAGTTTTAATATCATGTTAGACAATTCGAGGGTCGATTCTTGGTATCTCTTCATATGACCAAGAAAATACATCTCAGAATTCCTTGAAGAGCTCGGTGTAGATCATGATTTCTTCTGGCGAACAATCTATACCGATGTGTACATTTTCAATCTTTCTAGGTGTACGAGAGATATCAATCACAATGGTAGGAGAGATACTCTCCATATTTCATTCAAAATAAATGTCATGCATATCAAGTGGAAATATGGTGTGACCGACTATCTCGCTCAGAGTAGATCGAAAGTCACATTGTTCGATTCAATCAAGATCTAAGAGAAAGTAAGAGTGATGATGCATATCATCCCAAGGTTTGTTAGAACCATTCATGGCTTCGATGATAGCTTCATCCGAGAGAAAATTCTCATCGAGGCAGTCATGTGAACACGATGATGAAGTGGCCCACACAGGATTAAGAATAGGATCCTCCTCATCCATCTATGAGGTAATAGGATCGATATCTGCGGAAGAGTCAAGAACAACTTTATATGCTATATCTACTATCGATAGTGGTATGGCCATTCCATCATGTGACTAACCTTCACAAGAGGTAGTTGAGGAAGGTAGGGTCCAAGGATCATTAAAATAGGAAGTGTGGAAAGGAACAAACCTCTCTGATGAAACGGGCCTATTAGACATGGCGTAAACATGGTGAATCGGTTCCATGAAGTCGAAGGTACCCATAAGGGATGAATACATTCTGATACCGATATTCACATTTGCCAGATGAGAATTGTCGACCATGGGGATCGACAATCCAACCGATGCATTGGGGCTAGCATACACAAAGGATAGTTGGTCGACCATCGCGATCCTCCCATCGCGAGGGAAACAAAGAGTGTGGAATATGGAAGATATGATGACAGTCATAGAATAAGTCCAATTGCATCCTAGTAACAAGTTATAGTCGAGGGGTGCATCAACCACCTCGACATCCACCTCTACCATCTTCCCACCTAATTGGAGCGAAAAGATAGGAAGAATATCGTGAGGGTGGAAAGAATGACTATCAAAATTAGTCAACATGGTCAAATATTGAGAGAGGGTTGGAGAGCTGAGAGCTTTCCAACAGATCAAGGACATCACACATGCTACAAAACCTTCATCAACAACCACACACTTAATGGTATACTTTGAGTAACCCACATGGATTTGGAATGCCACATGGTAAGGCAAGCAAGGCTTCACATCTATGACGTCAATATTGATAACTTTCGAGCCACTGGTGTATAGAGCTCCAGGGTCGACATCGCACAAGTGGTTTGACCAAGATCCTCACAATAGAGTAATTCTAGGTGGCTGTAGCATTTGGATTGTGGGTAGAGCACTTGATTACTCCTTTCAAAATACGAGGCAGTGGCTCTGGTTTTTCAATATTCAAGTGTGTCTCTAGAGGAGGAGGAGATTATAGACCATGTACAGTTTTTGGAGAAATGTAATCGCGAGACCGAGTGGCTACATTAACCTGAGAATTTACCATATTGATTCACAAACGGTCATCGTCTTGTGTTGGTGGGTTTTGATTCCCACCGAAAACATTTTTGGAATTTGAGTAGCTCGAGGCCATGTGATGATTATGTGGAAAAGGATTCGTCAGCACGACAGGTAGTAGAGATAAGAGCCCCGCATCTTTCGCGAGTTTGGGGCATAAATGAGTAAGATGATTGTCTGTACAAATATTAGAGGGGAATTTCACCTTACGCCTTTCTTTCTTTCCCTCACCAGCATTGTTATTTATCCTCTCATTATTACCATTGTACTTTGGTTTATTATTATTCTTCCCACCCTTACGATTATTATTACATCCTTTATTCTTATTCCCACATGGTTGTTGGTTACCATTTGGGTCGGTCGAAGATTGCACGTAATGTACATCCACTGACTGAGTGGGGTTGGAAGACATAGACGAAGTTGGCGCTCTTGTAGACTGGTTTAGAGACAACTCTTTCAAATGGCTTGTCACCAAGTCTACGGATTTCACATTGGCGGAGCCTACAGTGCCATCGACATGAGGTCCAGGATTTTTTCTAGGGTCATAATTTGACCTCGGCGCATCCAAGAGAATCTCGTATAGCATCCTAGACTAAGCATATATAAGATCTAACTGCTGGGATTTGAAGATTTCTTCTTCCTCAGATGTAACCCCAGATGTAGCAACATCCTTCAAAATAGGAGGCTGTAAAGACTTAAGGAACCACTCTAACAAAAATTATGGGGGTATGTAGGTCTTGATCAACCTCTTCCATCTATGCCACTCCTAGATGTGATCCAAGATATGATTGGTTTTATCCTAGCGTAAGGTCGACAAAATTTCTAGGCCAACATCGTAACGAACCGACAATTGGAAGTGGTTAAGGAAGACTAGCACCATCTAACTAAAGGTCCTGTATACCCCTTTAGGTAGCTAGATATAACATTTCACGACAAGCCCTATGAGTGTGAATTGAAATAATCTTAACCGAATGGAATCGTTGTTAAGGTAATTTGAAGAGAACCATAAGTGAGAGGTGGTAACGTGATCACCATGGTCCTCTCCATTCTTGCCTTCAAATTTCAGAATATTTGAAGGAAGCTTGGTGGGAATGGGGGGCCATGTAGGATCATGATGCACATGGTCGTTCATCAACTTAGACAAGTATGGAAGTTTGAGCGTGGCCACAAAAGGGAGATGGGGTTGCGACATTTGGCCCCAAGCTCCTTGGAAATATTGTGTTCAGGGAATCACAACCCATCCAGGGTTCTGGTAAGCACCATGGCCCTTTCCGTGATTGTAAGACCCTCCTCCAGGATGACTCATAAGGGGTTGGTTGGGCATCATTCTAGTAGGAATTTCTAATGAAGGTTATAAAAACTTCCCCCAACCAGAGTGGCTCCGGGTTGGGGGTTTCCCAAGGTGTGAAACTAACCTCCTCCGGGTGTGAATCTAAAGGATAAAGGTGGATTTGTCATGCCAAACGTATTGGTCATAATCGACATAGAGGAGGTGGGTGTAAAGGATGGACTATAAGCTATAGCTTGTCCGCCAAGTTGGTTAATCCACCCAGAAGTAACAGGATTAGACCCGGGGTTAAAATAAGGAATGCCTCCCATGGTAGGAGTCATTTGAGGGATCTGAGAGCCACCAAATGAGAATGGAGTATAAGGAAGAGATGTGCCCCCAAGCCCAATTCTAGCATTAGGGCCAGCGGCTGGGATGAAGGTTGAAAAATGTGATGTAAAATTCGGCATACCATAGGAAAAAGGACTAGAGGCCATCGGGATGGAATGAATATTATACCTCAGTGAGTGACCAAGAGACCCAAATGGGTTCATGGAAATAGGTTGATTTTTCACTATAGGGCGGGCATCGGTGATGATAGGTGCCCCCGACTCTACAACCATTGTGGTTGAAGGAGTCAAAGGAGTACCATTGACTATAGTAGGTGTGGGAGTCAAAGGGCTCCCAATATATTGATGACTTGGTTCAGTACTCATCCTTGTAGAATCACAAGTCTTATAAGTGGAGGTATGTGTACCGGGTTTAATAACTCTACACGTTTTAGAAGCCAAAGACTCGAAATGTGGTGGTAACTGTAACAAGCAGCAAGACCTGCAGGGATGTTGGTCTGGCTCCACGATGACTTAAGACTCAAGATATAAAAAAAATCCTAAGGTCAACTAGTAATCAAAGAGCACACCAAAAATAATCAAACGACCAATATGCACACAAACATGATAAAGTGGTTGAAAAGGACCTCCCTCCCTAAAGTAGGTATGCCTCGCCCAAGAGGGGCCTGAGACTCCCTACTAAATATTGGAGGTATCATAATCAGTTATAAGGTCCCTCGTGGGCTTAACAACCAATCGTTCAAATCCCCCTGGAGAGGTAATCCTCCATAAAGGTTGTGTGTTGTCCGACCCTTATCTGACATAGGGTACCTGTAGAATAACCCTTGCAAGTAACCTATGTGGTACCTAAGTCAAGAAACTAATCAACCATGGTATAACCGATGCACAAGAGAACAATCGTATGCCAGTTCCACCATATGGGAAGGGTAGCAAAGACCAAAACCTTGAAAGAACCGCCTCTCATGGAGGTAAGGGCACTATAAAGATCCTCATATACTAATGGATCCACAGAAATATCTCTAACGCTAAGAAGGTATCGAGGGGATATCCCTTCAACCAACCTCACGCGACCTTGTGCTTAACTTCGGTGTAAGTGGAGTCTCCTGATATTACCGATTATACAATGTATTTCTCCACTCCCTTATTTAGATACATATGTTGATTTAATAGCCTTGGAGAATTTTACTCACAAAATCCTATTCTAAGGTACTAAATCCTAAGCTAGTTTGTCCACCCTAGAAAATAAAATCGTTACTAATCAATTTTAAATTATAGTGTTAATTTTAATGGCCTTGCTTACTCAAAAAGTGTGGTCATGAAACTAGTGATGTTATGACTCAACAAGTAAAATAAATTAATATGAATACAATGCAAAGTCCTAACCTCAATTTCCAATAAATTATATGCTTATTAAAAATGCAATTTTCAATTCAATTATGCAATTCTAAATAAAAATGCAATCTTTCTTTACATGCACTAAGATAAATGACGAAGACTCAAGAGATAAAAAATCCAATCAATGTAAAATGCCTAATATTTTTGTATTTTCAATATAAGAAAAATAAAAATGAAAGGATTGAACAATAGCTTGATATAAAGACTCTATTGTGTATAGAAAGAGACAAACCAGGTAGGATATCAAGGAGCAAAACACCCAACCCAAGTTGCAAGGACAATCAAAATGAAAATATGATGAGAAAGGCACCACCCAAAAATTCAACCAAAGATAGGTTTCCTGTCATTCCACAAACACTTAACAGTCCCTACAGAGACCCAAGAAGACTCAACAATCATCAAAACCTACCTAGAAACCACCAAACCCAACAAACAAGAAACAAATGTTGATGTACACAAATTTTCAAGGGAAAAGCGCATATGTACGCAACTTGTAGTAGAACAACACGCATATGTACGTGAATGTCAAGCAAAAACTTGCGTATATGTGTCAAAAGACAACTAGGCTAAGGAGAAGGCTGAAAGACTTAGACCCATAGTGAACAAAGGTTGTCAAGCAATCATATGACAAGAAAATCAATATGAACAAGAGAAATCTAAGGATAAAAACACTCCAAACCCCAAAAAAGAAGATTCAATCCATAGTAGGGTCATCAATACTGTTACGAGGAAAGTATCTCTATGGATAGGGTTAAACCACAACAGACGAAAATGACTGCAGAAATCAACTCTACTCTCAAGTATGCTATATAAACAAATATGCTATCAAGACAAGATAAAATGCCTATCTCATCCAGACGTTTGATGAAGTCCACCGTTGAGCACTTGACCCAAAGAAATATACTTACAACTAGTCCTCAACAACCAAGAAACGTAAGAATATGGTGATAATATATGATGTTAGCATATTCAATAACATTATCCATCAATATTCATAACAAATACGCCCATGGAATAATAATTCAAATATCTGCAAGATGTTAATTGGACGAGAAAAGAGTATTTCTATTAAGATATAATCAACATAATTGAATAAGTTACAGACTTCCGTGTTGGCATGGTTCAGAACCAAGAAACTAAGTTCCTTCTAGCTGGACCTCCACCACTTCAATCCTCCACCAAAGGCAATCTCATATAAGAGAGACAATGAAGTTCTCAATCAGTAAGGGAAGCGATTGGGGACTGAACAATGTGTTCAGACTTAAAGGACAAAGGGATGCAGACTCAATGTGAAGTGAATAATTCCTCGAGAGTAACTTTTCTCTCAAAGTTGAATTCTTTATCTTCCTTTCCATAGCTCGAATTTGACCCATTTATAGTCTTCAAGTGGAATTAAAGGGCTGATTCAGAACGTTTCTAGTATATGGAAGGCCAAGGATGATTGATCTCGTGACGTGACATGGATACTCGACACCATTTTTCAATTTTGGGCACATTTCTCGATGTATGTGGGCTGTAGTTGTGAAACCTGTGTATACGTATGCTGTATAGTAGGAAAGGTGCGCATATGTGGAAAAATTATATTTTTATCTCTGGGATTTGTAAAAAGGGACTTCAAGTCTACATAGGGAAATGGAAAAAGGCCTTCTGTGTAAGATTTCATGGGGTGAGGCAAATCTTTCTATAACACATGTCGTGCCTTGCCTTGCCAAGCCATGCCATGCCTTTCCATGCATTTCCATGCCATGGAATGCCA
>JASDQU010011237.1:193289-203535 GCA_032191745.1 Picea mariana
TTGACACATCTTTTATTCACTTCGATAGCCATAGAGGCGTCTCGACGCTACTCATGAAGGCTCTCTAGGTGTACGAGGTGTCTCTCAAGATTGAAAGTGTCAGGGAGGAGCATGATTGCCAATCGAAGAGAATGGATTTCACATTCAATAGGTAATATCGACTCCACACCGTGTACTAACTGGAAGGGAGAAAATCTCGTGGCTGTATTGACCGAGGTTCGGTATGCCCAAAGTGCGGGATATAACATAATATGCCAGTCAGATTTGTTCTGGCTAACAATTTTTTTCAAAATGGTATTGAGAGACTTATTGACGTCCTCTACTTGTCCATTTTCCTAGGGGTAGTAAGGGGAAGAATAACCATTCTTAAACCCCAGCTTGAATGCTAGCTCTTCCATCATTTCGTTCTGAAAGTGACTGCCATGATCAGTGAAAATCTCATTCGGGATTCCAAACCTGAAAATAATTTGATTGAATATGAAGAAGGTGACATTCTTCTCATCGTATTTAACTGTAGGCATGGCCTCGACCCACTTAGTAAAGTAGTATCCAACCATGATAATGTGTTGATGCCCCCTAGCTGAAGTTGGGCTGCAATCCACAAATTCCACCCGCCACTTGGTGAAGGGACCAACGATAATGACTGGATGGAGAGGGGTTGGATGCGAGCACATTTTCCAAGTGAACACCTAGCAGTGGTGACACTTCTTAATATCTTCAACACAATCTTTAAAGATAGACGACCAAAAATAACTGACTCGCAAAATTTTCTGGGCTATCACAAGCTTGAATAGATGACCACCACAATCCCCATTGTGGAAATCATTTAGAACTGACTCATCTTCTTCATGAGTCAAACAATGATGCAGGATATTATCTATTCCTCGACGATACAGAGTGTCACTGATGATAATGTAATTCTTGGCTTGGTATCGTATACATCATCGGTCATCTCGTGAGAGATGCTGAGGGAACTTCAAAGTTTGAAGATAGAGAACAATGTCTCCATACCATGGGTCAGACGACGAGACAAGGGAAATGTGTTCATCTGTAAAATAATCAACATGAGTAACATCCTCGTCCAATCATAGGAAGTTGGATATTAACTCTGCAAAGACTAGTGATTTCTTGGATTTCATAGAAGCGAAATCGAGATCAAATTCTTGTAAAATGACAATCCATTTATTATATTCCCCCCTATAATACACTTGGTAAAGACACATTGAAATGGATTGACAACGACAACCATAGTAGTTTTTCAAAGCAATATATAATGGCATAATAGTTGGACTACGTGGACAACATCCAAAGCTAGCTTTTCGACGTGAGAATATTTGAGCTTAGGACCGACTAAGTTTTGACTAAGATAGTAGATGACATGCTCGCAGAGCTCATAATCCTCCTAAACCAAAACCATACCAATCGTCTCTTCGGACGTGGTGATATAAATCAAGTAATCCATACTGTAGTTGGGAGACTTCAATAGAGGCGTCGATACCAAGGATTTCTTCAAAGCATCTAAGGATTCCTGGGCCTGCTCATCCTAGATAAAAGGGGTGTCCTTGTTCAAAAGACGCATGAAACCTTTAGTAATATTGGCATAGTTTATTATAAACCAACGTTAAAAGTTAGTTTTCCCCTGTAAACCTTGAAGTTGTCGAATAGTGCGCAAGGGAGGCAATCAAAGTATTTCCTCAACCTTTAATGGATCCACCATGATCCCGGTCTCAGAGACTAAAAATCCTAGAAGACGTCCGGACCTAATGAAAACGATGCATTTATGAGGGTTAAATCGAATTCTATAATGACGACAACTTTCAAAAAATAGCCAAAGGTGATTAGGGTGATCCACTCTCTTACGAGAGTGAGCAACAAGATCGTCAAGATATGCTTCAACTATATGCTTAAGATCGTGGAATGAAAAGGTCATAGGATGTTGGAAGGTTTCTTTACATTTTTAAGGCCAAAAGGCATCTTCCGATATGCGAAATTACCCCAAGGAAAAATAAATGTCGTCTTATGTTGATCCTTTAGTTTAATTTGAATTTGGTTATAACCTAAAAATCCATCCATGAAAGAAAAACCTCACTTCCTGCACACTCGTCGAGAATCTGAATGATGAAAGGTGTCGAGTAGTTGTGTTTAGGAAAATATTTGTTCAAGTCATGCAAGTCCATGCATACACGGATGGTTCATTGCTTCTTATTCACAGGAATGAGATTGGATACCCATTCAGTCAAGGGAACTAGGTAGATAAATCCAACATTAAGTAGTTTCTCTAGCTCTGCCTTAATAGCAGAGGCCTTCTAGGGATTGACATATCTAATACGTTGTTGAACAGGCTTAGCATCCGGGTAAGTTTTAATAACATGTTCGACAATTTGAGGGTCAATTCTTGGCATCTCTTCATATGACCAAGAAAATACATCTCAGAATTCCTTGAAGAGCTCGGTGTAGATCATGATTTCTTCTGGCAAACAATCTATACCGATGTGTACATTTTCAATCTTTCCAGGTGTATGAGAGATATCAATCACAATGGTAGGAGAGATACTCTCCATATTTCATTCGAAATAAATGTCATGCATATCAAGTGGAAATACGGTGTGACCGACTATCTCGCTCAGAGTAGATCGAAAGTCACATTGTTCGATTCTATCAAGATCTAAGAGAAAGTAAGAGTGATGATGCATATCATCCCAAGGTTTGTTAGAACCATTCATGGCTTCAATGATAGCTTCATCCGAGGGAAAATTCTCATCGAGGCAGTCATGTGAACACGATGATGAAGTGGCCCACACGGGATTAAGAATAGAATCCTCCTTGTTCGTCTATGAGGTAATAGGATCGATATCTGCGGAAGAGTCAAGAACAACTTTATATGCTATATCTAATGTCGATAGTGGTATGGCCATTCCATCATGTGACTAACCTTCACAAGAGGTAGTTGAGGAAGGTAGGGTCCAAGGATCATTAAAATAGGTAGTGTGGAAAGGAACGAACCTTTCTGATGAAACGGGCCTACTGGACATGGCGTAAACATGGTGAATCGGTTCCATGAAGTCGAAGGTACCCATAAGGGATGAATACATTCTGATATCGATATTCACATTTGCCAGTTGAGAATTGTCGACCATGGGGATCGACGGTCCAACCGATGCGTTGGGGCTAGCATACACAAAGGATAGCTGGTCGACCATCACGATCCTCCCATTGTGAGGGAAACAAAGAGTGTGGAATATGGACGATATGATGACAATCATAGAATAAGTCCAATTGCATACTAGTAACAAGTTATAGTTGAGGGGTTCATCAACCACCTCGACATCCACCTCTACCATATTCCCACCTAATTGGACCGAAAAGATAGGAAGAATATCGTGAGGGTGGAAAGAATGAATATCAAAATTAGTCAACATAGTCAAATATTGAGAGAGGGTTGGAGAGCCGATAGCTTTTGAACAGATCAGGGACATCACACATGCTACAACACCTTCATCAACAACCACACACTTAATGGTATACTTTGAGTAACCCACATGGATTTGGAATGCCACATGGTAAGGCAAGCAAGGCTTCACATCTATGACGTCAATATTGATAACTTTTGAGCCACTGGTGTATAGAGCTTTAGGTTCGACATCGCACAAGTGGTTTGACCAAGATCCTCAACAATAGAGTAATTCTAGGTGGCTCTAGCATTTGGATTGTGGGTAGAGCACTTGATTACTCCTTTCAAAATACGAGGCAGTGGCTCTGGTTTTTCAATATTCAAGGGTGTCTCCAGAGGAGGAGGAGATTCTAGACCATGTACAGTTTGTGGAGAACTGTAATCGCGAGACCGAGTGGCTACATTAACCTAAGAATTTACCATATTGATTCACAAACGGTCATCGTCTTGTGTTGGTGGGTTTTGAATCCCACTGAAAACATTTTTGGAATTTGAGTAGCTCAAGGCCATGTGCTAATTATGTGGAAAAGGATTCGTCAGCACGACAGACAGTAGAGATAAGAGCCCCACATCTTTTGCGAGTTTTGGGCATAAATGAGTAAGATGATCATCTGTACAAATATTACAGGGGAATTTCACCTTACGCCTTTCTTTCTTTCCCTCACCAGCATTGTTATTCATCCTCTCATTATTACCATTGTACTTGGGTTTATTATTATTCTTCCCACCCTTACGATTATTATTACATCCTTTATTCTTATTCCCACATGGTTGTTGGTTACCATTTGGGTCGGTCGAAGATTGCACGTAATGTACATCCACTGAATGAGTGGGGTTGAAAGACATAGATGAACTTGGCCCTCTTGTAGACTGGTTTAGAGACAACTCTTTCAAATGGCTTTTCACCAAGTCTGCGGATTTCACATTGGTGGAGCCTACAGTGCCATCAACATGAGGTCCAGGATTTTGTCTAGGGTCATAATTTGACCTTGGTGCATCCGAGAGAATCTCGTATAGCATCCTAGACTAAGCATATATAAGATCTAACTGTTGGGATTTGAAGATTTCTTCTTCCTCAGATGTAACCTCGGATGTAGCAACATCCTTCAAAATAGGAGGCTGTAAAGACTTAAGGAAGCACTCTAACAAAAATTCTGGGGGTATGTAGGTATTGATCAACCTCTTCCATCTATGCCACTCCTAGATGTGATCCAAGATATGAGTGGCTTTATCCTAGCATAAGGTCGAAAGAAGTTCTAGGCCAACATCGTAATGAATCGACAATTGGAAGTGGTTAAGGAATACTAGCACCATCTAACTAAAGGTCCTGTATACCCCTTTAGGTAGCTAGATATAACATTTCACGACAACCCCTATGAGTGTGAATTAAAATAATCTTAACCGAATGGAATCGTTGTTAAGGTAATTTGAAGAGAACCATAAGTGAAAGGTGGTAACGAGATCACCATGGTCCTCTCCATTCTTGCCTTCAAATTTCAGAATATATGAAGGAAGCTTGGTGGGAACGGGGGGCCATGTAGGATCATGACACACATGGTCATTCATCAACTTAGACAAGTCTGGAATTTTGAGCATGGCCACAAAAGGGAGATGGGGTTGCGACATTTGGCCCCAAGCTCCTTGGAAATATTGTGTTCAGGGAATCACAGCCCATCCAGGGTTCTGGTAAGCACCATGGCCCTTTCTGTGATTGTAAGACCCTCCTCCAGGATGACTCATAAGGGGTTGGTTGGGCATCATTCTAGTAGGATATTCTAATGAAGGTTATAAAAACTTCCCCCAACCAGAGTGGCTCCGGGTTGGGGGTTTCCCAAGGTGTGAAACTAACCTCCTCCGGGTGTGAATCTGAAGGATAAAGGTGGATTTGTCATGCCAAACGTATTGGTCGTAATCGACACAGAGGAGGTGGGTGTAAATGATGGACTATAAGCTATAGCTTGTCTTCCAAGTTGGTTAATCCACCCAGAAGTAACAGGATTAGACCCGGGGTTAAAATAAGGAATGCCTCCCATGGTAGGAGTCATTTGAGGAATCTGAGAGCCACCAAATGAGAATGGAGTATAAGGAAGAGATGTGCCCCCAAGCCCAATTCTAGCATTAGGGCCAGCGGCTGGGATGAAGGTTGAAAACTGTGATGTAAAATTCGACATACCATAGGAAAAAGGACTAGAGGCCATCGAGATGGAATGAATATTATATCTCTATGAGTGACCAAGAGACGTAAATGGGTTCGTGGAAATAGGTTGATTTTTCACTATAGGGTGGGCATCGGTGATGATAGGTGCCCCCGACACTACAACCATTGTGGTTGAAGGAGTCAAAGGAGTACCATTGACTATAGTAGGTGTGGGAGTCAAAGGGCTCCCAATATATTGATGACTTGGTTCAGTACTCATCCTTGTAGAATCACAAGTCTTATAAGTGGAGGTATGTGTACCAGGTTTAATAACTCTACACGTTTTAGAAGGCAAAGAATCAAAATGTGGTGGTAACTGTAACAAGCAGCGAGGCCTGCAGGGATGTTGTTCTGGCTCCACAATGACTTAAGACTCAAGATATAAAAAAAATCCTAAGGTCAACTAGTAATCAAAGAGCACACCAAAAATAATCAAACAACTAATATGCACACAAACATGATAAAGTCGTTGAAAGGGACCTCCCTCCCTAAAGTAGGTATGCCTCGCCCAAGAGGGGCTTGAGACTCCCTACTAAATATCGGAGGTATCATAATCAGTTATAAGGTCCCTCATGGGCTTAACAACCAATCGTTCAGATCCCCCTGGAGAGGTAATCCTTCATAAAGGTTGTGTGTTGTTCGACCCTTATCTGACATAGGGTACCTGCAGAATAACCCTTGCAAGTAACCTATGTGGTACCTAAGTCAAGAAACTAATCAACCACGGTATAATCGATGCACAAGCGAACAATCGTATGCCAGTTCCACCATATGGGTAGGGTAGAAAAGCCCAAAACCTTGAAAGAACCGCCTCTGATGGATGTAAGGGCACTATAAAGATCCTCATATACTAATGGATCCCCAGAAATATCTCTAACGCTAAGAAGGTATCGAGGGGATATCCCTTCAACCAACCTCACGCGACCTTGTGCTTAACTTCGGTGTAAGTGGAGTCTCTTGATATTACCGATTATACAATGTATTTATCCACTCCCTTATTTAGATACATATGTTGATTTAATAGCCTTGTAGAAGTTTACTCACAAAATCCTATTCCAAGGTACTAAATCCTAAGCTAGTTTGTGCACCCTAGAAAATAAAATCATTACTAATCAATTTTAAATTATAGTGTTAATTTTAATGGCCTTTCTTACTCAAAAGGTGTGGTCATGAAACTAGTGATGTTATGACTCAACAAGTAAAATAAACTAATATGAATACAATGCAAAGTCCTAACCTCAATTTCCAATAAATTATATGCTTATTAAAAATGCAATTTTCAATTCAATTCTGCAATTGTAAATAAAAATGCAATCTTTCTTTACATGCACTAAGATAAATGACGAAGACTCAAGAGATAAAAAATCCAATCAATGTAAAATGCCTAATATTTTTGTATTTTCAATATAAGAAAAATAAAAATGAAAGGATTGAACAATAGCTTGATATAAAGACTCTATTGTGTATAGAAGAGACAAACCAGGTAGGATATCAAGGAGAAAAACACCCAACCCAAGGTGCAAGGACAATCAAAATGAAAAGATGATGAGAAAGGCACCACCCAAAAATTCAACCAAAGACAGGTTTCCTGTCATTCCACAAACACTTAACAGTCACTATAGAGACCCAAGAAGACTCAACAATCATCATAACCTACCTAGAAACCACCAAACCCAACAAACAAGAAACAAAGGTTGATGTACGCAACTTTTCAAGGGAAAAGCGCATATGTACGCAACTTGCAGTAGAACAACATGCATATGTACGCGACTGTCAAGCAAAATCCTGCGTATATGTGTCAAAAGACAACTAGGCTAAGGAGAAGGATGAAAGACTTAGACCCATAGTGAACAGAGGTTGCCAAGCAATCATACGACAAGAAAATCAATATGAACAAGAGAAATCTAAGGATAAAAACCCTCCAAACCCCAAAAAAGAAGATTCAATCTGCAGTAGGGTCATCAATACTGTTACGAGGAAAATATCTCTATGGATAGGGTTAAACCACAACAGATGAAAATGACTGCAGAAATCAACTCTACTCTCAAGTATGCTATATAAACAAATATGCTATCAAGACAAGATAAAAGGCCTACCTCATCCAGACGTTCTATGAAGTCCACCATTGAGCACTTGACCCAAAGCAATATACCTACAACTAGTCCTCAACAACCGAGAAACGTAAGCATATGGTGATAATATATGATGTTAGCATATTCAATAACATTATCCATCAATATTCATAACAAATACGCACATGGAATAATAATTCAAATATATGCAAGATGTTAATTGGATGAGAAAAGAGTATTTCTATTAAGACATAATCAACATAAGTGAATAAGTTACAGACTTCCGTGTTGGCATGATTCAGAACCAAGAAAATAAGTTCCTTCTAGCTGGACCTCCACCACTTCAATCCTCCACCAAAGGAAATCTCATATAAGAGAGACAATGAAGTTCTCAATCAGTAAGGGAAGTGATTGGGGACTGAACAATGTGTTCAGACTTAAAGGACAAAGGAATGCAGACTCAATGTGAAGTGAATAATTCCTCAAAAGTAACTTTTCTCTCAAAGTTGAATTCTTTATCTTCCTTTCCATAGCTCGAATTTGACCCATTTATAGTCTTCAAGTGGAATTAAAGGGCCGATTCGGAACATTTCTAGTATATGGAAGGCCAAGGATCATTGATCTCGTGACGTGACATGGATACTCAACACCATTTTTAAATTTTGGGCACATTTCTCAATGTATGCGGGTTGTAGTTGTGAAACCTGTGTATACGTATGCTGTATAGTAGGAAAGGTGCGCATATGTGGAAAAATTATATTTTTATCTCTGGTATTTGTAAAAAGGGACTTCAAGTCTGCATAGGGAAATGGAAAAAGGCCTTATGTGCAAGATTTCATGGGGTGAGGCAAATCTTTCTATAACACATGTCGTGCCTTGCCTTGCCAAGCCATGCCATGCCTTTCCATGCATTTCCATGCCATGGAATGCCATTGCATGCATTTCCTTTCCATTCCATGCCTTACCTTGCCATGCATTACCTTGCCATGTTTTTTCATGCATTTGCATGCCATGCCATGCCATGCCTTTCCTTGTCATGCCATGCCATTCCTTGCCATGCCATTCCTTGCCTTTCCATGTCATGCCATGCCTTGCCTTTCCATGTCATTCCTTTCCATGCCATCTCTTTCCTTTCCTTTCCTTTCCATGACATGCCTTTCCATTCCATGCCATGGCATGCCTTGTCTTTCCTTGCCTTACCATGACATGCCTTAACAATCCATGCCATTCCTTTCAAAGCCATGCCATGGCATGCCTTGTCTTTCCATGCCATGGCATGTGTTGGGCACTTTAATTGTCTAATTAAATGGAAAATCAAAGTGTTCAATATAAATTGTCAACCCAGGGAAATTTGTTATTTCAAGATAATTATGCATAGTCTATGCTAGATAATGGAAGCATCTCTAATCTAATTGCAGTAGGGAAGTTCTTCTAACAAAAACAAACAAACAATATTGCGGACACAATTGTGCCGATACAGTTGGAGTGCTACAAACTTAAAATCATAATTGCAATCTAAATTGATGAATCCATAACACCATGAATTTCCTACCCTATCTAACTTTCTAATTTACTTTTGCAGGAAGAAATTCTATGCTATTGCTGAAGGGAAATCTACTTATTGCAAGAAGCTAATTCACACTTTAATTCTCCAGAACAAGATTTAAACTTAATGCAGAAAAAGGAAAAGTAACTCTCCATCCATGCTCAACTATTGACTTCTAATTCTCATGAGACAAATCTATGCGCATTTATCAGGAAGGGACTAAACTGTAACAACAATTGCATTCAGAAACATCTAACAGTTAAACCAATTGCAACGAAAACAACTAAATATAGAATTCAAAATAGAGGGAAATCAGTGAAGAAGGTGGGCCCTTTCCTTCTCACTGAATCCACTCAAAGAGATAGGTCACAGTATGTTAAAGAAATTCAATCCAGTTCTTCATTCAATTGCCAAAAAGATGTTTGAGTACAATAATCGTTCCTTTCTTCAGTTCAAGCCAAAAGACTAACAACCTTTACATTACAAAAGATCTGCTATTTAAATTCAGAGTCAATCAGTGTTCAGAAATAGAGCAGTCCTGAGAATCCTCGATTCTCAGGCTATTCATTAGATATCATCAATACCAAATCTTGAATTCTCCTTCCTCAACATCGTGAACCAACATTCTAATCAACAGGTGTTGCAGCAGTCATATCACAACAGGACTGGTGGCGTCTGCTGTAACAACTTCCGAGATTAACAGGCTTCTATTGTAGCAGTTGTGTAACAGCTTCCAGGATTGATGGTCGTTTGTTGTAGCAATCCTGTAATAGCTTCCCAAGAATTGCGCATAGCTGTGACAGCAGCGACCCGATTCTCGAAGTGGGCTATTCTATCATTTTGATCATTAGTTGAATTATTTCATGGGAAAAATATGTGATCGTATTCAATCAAACATGCTAAGTAAATGAAAACATAAAAGCAAGATGAATAGTTCGTACCTTGGGAAAAAGGGTCTTAGTGCTCGTTATAGTAGTCAT
>JASDQU010011237.1:206947-219831 GCA_032191745.1 Picea mariana
CCTTCCTGCCCGTCTTTTTTTTTTTTTTTTTCATAGTCAAATGAATGCTATGATATAGAGGAGGAAATGAGTGTTGCAAGTAAGAAAAACTAGTTCCAATAGTGAAACATACCTATGATAAATGAAAGGAGGAGCACGTGGGAGATGGACACTCAGAGGAATGTTCCCTCTTGGGTATAGGGTGTCAAGTTGCAAAGGATATAATGAGGCTCTGCTTGGTTGAGGATACAAAACTATTGAGAAAAACAATTTATAATGCAAAGCGAGTACCGACAATAGGCTCAATACTGCAAGCAAGGGCATGAGATGCAATCACAACTTAGCACCAAAAAAATGTCTTTTTTCATAATTTTAGTCTACCTGGTTTGAAAAATTGATAAACTTGTAACAAATAGACATCCTTTCAAATCCAATTTATGAGTATAAAAGAGACAAGTTCACTTGGAAATCTTTTCGATTTTTGAAAATGAGTCGGAAAAGAGCTTAAATCAAACTCACCTGGGAGTCCTCTAGGTATAGGTCAGCATGTTTATGAGTGAAAAATGATGCTCAACATAAAGTCATGTATTATCTATAAGGGACTCCCGGTCCTACGAAAAAAATCTTTGCATGGGCACCAAATGGAGTAGAGGATCTAACTAGGGTACCCATGTTTGGTAAGTCTATACCATTTGATAATGACATGTCTTGTAACAGATGGAGGGTTATGTGTCACTAAAAAATGGGTTCATACCTAAGGCATATGAGTGACAGTTATAGGATAATGCAAGTGTGTATGATGGAATGGATACCTATCCTATATGTTGGGTAGAGAAAATAATTGTTCGTAGTTATGAATGGTCAACATAATGTTAAAACCACAAGAATCCCTAGAGAAAACTATAAAAACCAACTCAATCCACTGATGTATTAGTCCATTAGGCGAAAATACGATCCAAAACTATGTAAAGTGGGTAAAAACTGCTACAAATAGTAACAAAAACCAAATTTTACTGTCATTTGAATTTTTTACCCAAATAGTGAATTTTGGACCAAATTACCTCTGATCTTCAATTGGTGATTGCGGGAGCGACGAGTGACAAAATTAGCAACCATCTGGACCAGGTAATTCCTCTTCTCCTCATCTTTATTTCTAGTGGATTACATTTTGCATTTAGGCTTCAATTTTTAAGTTATTTAAGGCATAAATTAGAGATTTAGGTGTACGTGAGCTATCATTCATCGAGTCATGTATACACATGGTTATACGTGGTTTTCTAAAATAAAACCAGCATATACTTAGACCTATACACGATTGTGAATGTTGCAACTTGCGTATATGTCCATAAACAAAGTTTTTGATGGTTGCTAACTCAAAAAGTGATGTTTCTCTAGTAGGATGGTGCTAATACGGAGGGAAAGGGAACATGAGGAGGTATATGTTGTTGCCGAAAGAGATCTAGGGGCCCAAATGGCCTTGAAAAGATGGAGGTTGTACAAGTTTTGTGAACTCAAAGGGATGAGGTCCCAAGTGAGGTTTCTATAGTTTCTCGTGGATTAATGGGATCCAAATAGTGAGAGATTCAACCTTGATGGGAATCCATTAAGGATGGAAGTCGAGGACATATATTTCTTGATGGGGTTGTTTCTTTAGGGTGAGGTGGTGAACCTCAAAGCCTGGGGAGCTGGGAGTGGTATGAAGATATAAGAGTGCATAGATGCTCACTGTATAGCAGGGACTGAGAAGGTCGAGAGTCAACTCCCTATTAGAGTGATAAACAATCTAAGCCTCAAGATTTTTGTCCTTGTTTTGACCCAGATCATAGGACCGGATTCATTGCACCAGGCATTGAGGTTTCTCATGTTCTACTCCTCAGAGTGTTTGAGACCCACAGTATATGATTGGTGCACCTCACTACTGGATAATATGAAGAGGCAGTTGACATAATGAAAATAGGGTGATAAGAGGAACTTCGGGTTTGCTTCCATCTTGTGTAGCTTTTTCTTCGAGTTGGTTCTAGATTTGGGACCTAGAGTTGAGATCATTCCTTGAGGACCTCATGATCTAGCCATGACATGGTGGATCAAGGTGATGAGATGATAGGGGGAGGTAGGGTGCCCACACCCTACAACGATTATTTCTTTTACTGGTGGAGATGACAGGTCATTTCTCTTGATGACTACCCATATGTAGGGATCAAATTTAGAGGGGACCCTGGCATGCCATTTCCACTAGGGATCACCTACGAGGACATAGGTATGTCAAAGTTTTTAAATATTTCATTTTTTGTGTATTTTTTTATAGAAAAGAAAAAATATTTATGGATGATGTTTAAGTACTAACTAGACACATGTGTGACACAGAAATATGTCCATGATGGTCGGACGGGATTCCACGACATCGTCGGAGGTACCGGGGAGATAAGACAGTGGGAGGAGAAGCAGAGAGAGTCCTTTAAAACATGTAGGGAAACCTGTCTCGTTTGAGACATAGGATTCTGATGGTTTAGGTAGAGGATCTGTCAGAGGCCATGCAACGGTAGGTGGTTGGCGTGCCCAAAGATTGGGTGCGACTCTTTTGACGTCTCACAAACAACGTAGTTTTTTATCATGACACACATCTGGCACCACATGTGTAGATGTCATGGATTTTTTATTATCGGCTGTATATGTGTATTGAAGGTGTTGGCCCCAATTTTGTACTATAAACATCATATTTTTTGAAATATATATAAAATATGGTTCTTCGTCTTTAATTATATTACAATGTGTACATTGATGAGAATATTTTATTTGCTTTAGTTATGTGACAAATTTCAATCGAAAACAAAATTAGCATAAGCATTAGATACATAATTAGAAGTTCTAGGTATGTGATGATAAATAATAAAATCAAACTATTGTTCTAAAATGCGTACCTGAAGGAATAGTCCGAGTAATGTGGGGTCGCGCATATGGTAAATATCATTCAACTGACATACTATTAACTGGGAATCCAAGAGAACCTCTAAAGAGAGAATGCCAAGTGAAATGGCATCATGCAAAATTTCTATAACGACACTATATTCGGCCACATTATTCATGGATGGTCCTAGGCATATACCACCTTAAGACACCAGTAGACCCTCGGGTGAGTAAACCACCCAAGCAATGGAAGAAAAGTTTTGTATATGACAAATAGCTTCGTCTATGAATCCTAAGTAAACCGAAGACTCCATTGACATCTGCCAACCAAGGTAAAAATTGATAAGCAAGTTGAAGAAAAAAATAAAGAGAAAATATATACAAACTAAATTACATTAGTATACAAAAAGTTACGTCCGATATTGGGGCTCAAGCATAACATATTTTCAAGTAGAGCCCATTCACGGGCTCAGCCAACATGTTCCCTTCATAATACTCTAATTCATAGGATCCTTTTTCTAAGACACGTTGCACGATATAGGGACCATGCCACATGGGTTTGAGCTTGCTTCCCCCCGGCGGTTCTTTGGCTTGATCATATAAAAGGACCAAGTCACCCTCAGTGTACAATTGAGGGTAGAAAAAATTATCGTATTGGACCTTGACACGTCTTTTATTCACTTCGATAGCCGTAGAGGCGTCTCGACGCTACTCATGAAGGCTCTCTAGGTGTACGAGGCGTCTCTCGAGATTGGAAGTGTCAGGGAGGAGCACGACTGTCAATCGAGGAGAATGGATTTCACATTCAATAGGTAATATCGACTCCACACCGTGTACTAACTGGAAGGGAGAAAATCTGGTGGTAGTATTGACCGAGGTTCAGTATGCCCAAAGTGTGGGATATAGCATAATATGCCAGTCAGATTTGTTCTAGCTAACAATTTTTTACAAAATGGTCTTGAGAGACTTATTGACATCCTCTACTTGTCCATTTTCCTAGGGGTATTTAGGGAAAGAATGACCATTCTTAAACCCCAGCTTGGATGCTATCTCTTCCATCATTTCATTCTGAAAGTGACTGCCATGATCAGTGACAATCTCATTCGAGATTCCGAACCTGGCAATAATTTGATTGAATACGAAGAAGGTGACATTCTTCTCGTCGGATTTAACTATAGGCATGGCCTCGACCCACTTAGTAAAGTAGTCTCCAACCACAATAATGTGTTGATGCCCCCTAGCCGAAGTTGGGCTGCAATCCACAAATTCCACCCGCCACTTGGTGAAGGGACCAACGATAATGACTAGATGGAGAGGGGATGGATGCAAGCACATTTTCCAAGTGAACAAATGGTAGTGGTGACACTTCTTAACCGCTTCAACACAATATTTAAATATAGATGACCAAAAATAACTGACTCGCAAAATTTTCTGGGTTGTCGCAAGCTTGAATAGATGACCACCACAATCCCCATTGTGGAAATCATTTAGAACCGACTCATCTTCTTCATGAGTCAAACAATGATGCAATATATTATCTATTCCTCGACGATACAGAGTGTCACCGATGATAATGTAATTCTTGGCTTGGTATCGTATACGTCGTTGGTCATCTCGTGAGAGATGCTGAGGGAACTTCAAAGTTTGAAGATAGAGAACAATGTCTCCATACCATGGGTCAGACGATGAGACAAGGAAAATGTGTTATATGTAAAAGAATCAACATGAATAACATCCTCGTCCAATCATAGGAAGTTGGATATTAACTCTGCAAAGACTAGTGATTTCTTGGATTTCATAGAAGTGAAATTGAGATCGAATTCTTATAAAATGACAATCCATTTATTATATTCCCCCCTATAATACGCCTGGTAAAGACACATTGAAATGGATTGACAACGACAACCACAGTAGTTTTTCAAAGCAATATATAATGGAGTAATAGTTGGACTACGTGGACGACATCGAAAGCTAGCTTTTCAACGTGAGAATATTTGAGCTCAGGACCAACTAAGTTTCAATTAATATAGTAGATGACATGCTCGCAGAGCTCATAATCCTCCTAAACCAAAACCATACCAATCGTCTCTTCGGACGTGGTGACATAAATCAAGTAATCCATACTGTAGTTGGGAGACTTCAATGGAGGCGTCGATACCAAGGATTTCTTCAAATAATATAAGGATTCCTGGGCCCGCTAATCCCAGATAAAAGGGGTGTCCTTATTCAAAAGACGCATGAAACCCTTAGTAATATTGGCATAGTTTATTATAAACCAACGTTAAAAGTTAGTTTTCCCCTTAAAACCTTGAAGTTGTCGAATAGTGCGTGAGGGAGGCAATTGAAGTATTTACTCAACCTTTAATGGATCCACCATCATCTCGGTCTCAGAGACTAAAAATCCTAGAAGATGTCCGGACCTAATGAAAACGATGCATTTATGAGGGTTCAATCGAATTCTATAATGATGACAACTTTCAAAAAATAGCCGAAGGTGATTAGGCTGATCCACTCTCTTACGAGAGTGAGCAACAATATCTTCAAGATATGCTTCAACTATATTCTTAAGATCATGGAATGAAAAGGTCATAACACGTTGGAAGGTTGCTCTGACATTTTTAAGGCCGAAAGACATCTTTCGATATGCGAAATTACCCCAAGGAAAAATAAATGTCGTCTCATGTTGATCCTTGAGTTTAATTTGAATTTGGTTATAACCTAAAAATCCATCCATGAAAGAAAAAACCTTGCTTCCCTCACACTTGTCGAGAATCTGAATGATGAAAGGTGTTGAGCAGTTGTGTTTAGGACATACTTTGTTCAAGTCGTGCAAGTCCATGCATACACAGATGGTTCATTGCTTCTTATTCACAGGAATGGGATTGGATACCCATTCTGTCAAGGGAACTAGGTAGATAAAGCCAACATTAAGCAGTTTCTCTACCTCTGTCTTAATAGCATAGGCCTTCTGGGGATTGACATCTCTAATACGTTGTCAAACAGGCTTAGCATCCGGGTAAGTTTTAATATCATGTTCGACAATTTGAGGGTTGATTCTTTGCATCTCTTCATATGACCAAGAAAATACATCTCAGAATTCCTTGAAGAGCTCGGTGTAGATCATGATTTCTTCTGGTGAACAATCCACACCGATGTGTACATTTTCAATCTTTCCAGGTGTATGAGAGATATCAATCACAACAGTAGGAGAGATACTCTCCATATTTCATTCTAAATAAATGTCATGCATATCAAGTGGAAATACGGTGTGACCGACTATCTCACTCAGAGTAGATCGAAAGTCACATTGTTCGATTCTATCAAGATCTAAGAGAAAGTAAGAGCGATGATGCATATCATCCCAAGGTTTATTATAACCATTCATGGCTTCGATGATAGCTTCATCCGAGGGAAAATTCTCATCGAGGCAGTGATGTGAACACGATGATGAAGTGGCCCACATGGGATTAAGAATAGGATCATCCTCATCCGTCTATGAGGTAATAGGATCGATATCTGTGAAGGAGTCAAGAACAACTTTATATGCTATATCTATTGTCAATAGTGGTATGGCCATTCCATCATGTGACTAACCTTCACAAGAGGTAGTTGAGGAAGGTAGGGTCCAAGGATCATTAAAATAGGAAGTGTGGAAAGGAATGGACCTCTCTGACGAAATGGGCCTACTAGACATGGCGTAAACATGGTGAATCGGTTCCATGAAATCGAAGGTACCCATAAGGGATGAATACATTCTGATACTGATATTCTCATTTTCCAGCTGAGAATTTTCGACCACGGGGATTGACGGTCCAACCGATGCATTGGGGCTAGCATACACAAAGGATAACTGGTCGACCGTCATGATCCTCCCATCGTGAGGGAAACAAAGAGTGTGGAAGATGGATGATATGATGACACTCATAGAATAAGTCCAATTGCATCCACCTCTACCATCTTCCCACCTAACTAGACTGAAAATATAGGAAGAATATCGTGAGGGCGGAAAGAATGACTATCAAAAGTAGTCAACATGGTCGAATATTGAGAGAGGGTTGGAGAGTTGAGATCTTTCCAACAGATCAGGGACATCACACATGTTGCAACACCTTCATCAACAACCACACACTTGATGGTATACTTTGAGTAACCCACATGGATTTGGAATGCCACATGGTAAGGAAAGCAAGGCTTCACATCTGTGACGTCAATATTGATAACTTTCGAGCCACTAGTGTATAGAGCTCCAGGTTTGACATCGCACAAGTGGTTTGACCTAGATCCTCAACAATAGAGTAATTCTGGGTGGCTCTAGAATTTGGATTGTGGGTAGAGAACTTGATTACTCCTTTCAAAATACGAGGCAGTGGCTCTAGTTTTTCAATATTCAAGGGTGTCTCTGGAGGAGGAGGAGATTTTAGACCATGTATAGTTTGTGGAGAACTGTAATCGCGAGACCGAGTGGCTACATTAACCTGAGAATTTACCATATTGATTCACAAATGGTCATCATCTTGTGTTGGTGGGTTTTGAATCCCATCGACAACATTTTTGGAATTTGAGTAGCTCGAGGCCATGTGCTGATTATGTGGAAAAGGATTCGTCAGCACGATAGGCAGTACAGATAAGAGCCTCGCATCTTCCATGAGTTTGGGGCATAAATGAGTAAGATGATCGTCTGTACAAATATTATAGGGGAATTTCACCTTACGACTTTCTTTCTTTCCCTCACCAGCATTGTTATTCGTCCTCTCATTATTACCATTGTACTTGGGCTTATTATTATTCTTCCCACCCTTACGATTATTATTACATCCTTTATTCTTATTCCCACATGGTTGTTGGTTACCATTTGGGTCTTTCAAAGATTGAACATAATGTACATCTGTCGACTGAGTGGGGTTGGAAGTCACAGACAAAGTTGGCCCTCTTGGAGATTGGTTTAGAGACAACTCTTTCAAATGGCTTGTCACCAAGTCTATGGATTTCACATTGGCGGAGCCTACAGTGCCATTGGCATGAGGTCCAAGATTTTTTCTAGGGTCATAATTTGACCTCGGTGCATCCGAGAGAATCTCGTATAGCATTCCAGACTAAGCATATATAATATCTAACTGTTGGGATTTGAAGATTTCTTCTTCCTCAGATGTAACCCCGGATGTAGCAACATCCTTCAAAATATGAGGCTGTAAAGACTTAAGGAAACACTCTAACAAAAAGTATGGAGGTATGTAGGTCTTAATCAACCTCTTCCATCTATGCCACTCCTAGATGTGATCCAATATATGAGTGTCTTTATCCTAGCGTAAGGTAGACAGAATTTCTAGGCCAACATCGTAATGAACTAACAATTGGAAGTGGTTAAGGAAGACTAGCACCATCTAACTAAAGGTCCCGTATACCCCTTTAGGTAGCTAGATATAACATTTCACGACAACCCCTATGAGTGTGAATTGAAATAATCTTAAACAAATGGAATCGTTGTTAAGGTAATTTGAAGAGAAGCATAAGTGAAAGGTGGTAACGTGATCACCATGGTCCTCTCCATTCTTGCCTTCAAATTTCAGAATATATGAAGGAAGCTTGGTGGGAACAGGGGGCCATGTAGGATCATGACACACATGGTCTTTCATCAACTTAGACAAGTCTGGAAGTTTGAGCGTGGCCACAAAAGGGAGATGGGGTTGCGACATTTGGCCCCAAGCTTCCTGGAAATATTGTGTTCGGGGAATCACAGCCCATCCAGGGTTCTAGTAAACACCATGGCCCTTTTCGTGATTGTAAGACCCTCCTCCAGGATGACTCATAAGGGGTTGGTTGGGCATCATTCTAGTAGGAATTTCTAATGAAGGTTATAAAAACTTCCCCCAACCAGAGTGGCTCTAGGTTGGGGGTTTCCCAAGGTGTGAAACTAACCTCCTCCGGGTGTGAATCTAAAGGATAAAGGTGGATTTGTCATGCCAAACGTATTGGTCATAATCAACACAGAGGAGGTGGGTGTAAAGGATGGACTATAAGCTAAAACTTGTTCGCCAAATTTGTTAATCCACCCAAAAGTAATAGGATTAGACCCGGGGTTAAAATAAGGAATGCCTCCCATGGTAGGAGTCGTTTGAGGGATCTAAGAGCCACCAAATGAGAATAGAGTATAAGGAAGAGATGTGCCCCCAATCCCAATTCTAGCATTAGGGCCAGCGACTAGGATGAAGGTTGAAAACTGCGATGTAAAATTCGGCATACCATAGGAAAAAGGACTAGAGGCCATCGGGATGGAATGAACATTATATGTCAGTGAGTGACCAAGAGACCCGAATGGGTTCTTGGAAATAGGTTGATTTTTCACTATAGGGCGGGCATCGGTGATGATAGGTGCCCCCGACACTACAACCATTGTGGTTGAAGGAGTCAAAGGAGTACCATTGACTATAGTAGGTGTGGGAGTCAAAGGGCTCCCAATATATTGATGACTTGGTTCAGTACTCATCCTTGTAGAATCACAAGTCTTATAAGTGGAGGTATGTGTACCAGGTTTAATAACTCTATACATTTTAGAAGGAAAAGACTCGAAATGTGGTGGTAACCGTAACAAGCGACGAGACCTGCAGGGATGCTGGTCTAGCTCCACGATGACTTAAGACTCAAGATATAAAAAAAATCCTAAGGCCAACTAGTAATCAAAGAGGACACCAAAAATAATCAAACGACCAATATGCACACAAACATGATAAAGTGGTTGAAAGGGACCTCCCTCCCTAAAGTAGGTATGCCTCACCCAAGAGGGGCCTGAGACTCCCTGCTAAATATCAGAGGTATCATAATCAGTTATAAGGTCCCTCGTGGGCTTAACAACCAATCATTCAGATCCCCCTGGAGAGGTAATCCTCCATAAAGGTTGTGTGTTGTCCGACCCTTATCTGACTTAGCGTACCTGTAGAATAACCCTTGCAAGTAACCTATGTGGTACCTAAGTCAAGAAACTAATCAACCACGGTATAACTGATGCACAAGCGAACAATCGTATGTCAATTCCACCATATGGGCAGGGTAGCAAAGCCCAAAACCTTGAAAGAAACGCCTCTCACGGAGGTAAGGGCACTAGAAAGATCCTTATATACTAATGGATCCCCAGAAATATCTCTGACGCTAAGAAGGTATCGAGGGGATATCCCTTCAACCAACCTCACGCGACCTTGTGCTTAACTTCGGTGTAAGCGGAGTCTCCTGATATTACCGATTAAACAATGTATTTCTCCACTCCCTTATTCAGACACATATGTTGATTTAATAGCCTTGGAGAATTTTACTCACAAAATCCTATTCCAAGGTACTAAATCCTAAGCTAGTTTGTGCACCCTAGAAAATAAAATCATTACTAATCAATTTTAAATTATAGCGTTAATTTTAATGGCCTTGCTTACTCAAAAGGTGTGGTCGTGAAACTAGTGATGTTATGACTCAACAAGTAAAATAAATTAATATGAATACAATGCAAAGTCCTAACCTCAATTTCCAATAAATGATATGCTTATTAAAAATGCAATTTTCAATTCAATTCTGCAATTCTAAATAAAAATGCAATCTTTCTTTACATGCACTAATATAAATGACGAAGACTCAAGAGATCAAAAATCCAATCAATGTAAAATGCCTAATATTTTTTTATTTTCAATATAAGAAAAATGAAAATGCAAGGATTGAACAATAACTTGATATAAAGACTCTACTGTGTATATAAAGAGACAAACCAGGTAGGATATCAAGGAGAAAAACACCCAACCCAAGGTGCAAGGACAATCAAAATGAAAAGATGATGAGAAAGGCACCACCCAAAAATTCAACCAAAGATAGGTTTCCTGTCATTTCACAAACACTTAACAGTCACTACAGAGACCCAAGAAGACTCAACAATCATCAAAACCTACCTAGAAACCACCAAACCCAACAAACAAGAAACAAAGGTTGATGTACGCGACTTTTCAAGGGAAAATTGCATATGTACGCAACTTGTAGTAGAACAACATGCGTATGTACGCGACTGTCGAGAAAAAACCCGCGTATATGTGTCAAAAGACAACTAGTCTAAGGAGAAGGATGAAAGACTTAGACCCATAGTGAACAGAGGTTGTCAAGCAATCATACGACAAGAAAATCAATATGAACAAGAGAAATCTAAGGAGAAAAACACTCCAAACCCAAAAAAAGAAGATTCAATCCGCAGTAGGGTCATCAATTATGTTACAAGGAAAATCTCTCTATGGATAGGGTTAAACCACAACACACGAAAATGACTACATAAATCAACTCTACTCTCAAGTATGCTATATAAACAAATATGCTATCAAGACAAGCTAAAAGGCCTACCTCCTCCAAATGTTCGATGAAGTCCACCGTTGAGCACTTGACCCAAAGCAATATACCTACAACTAGTCCTCAACAACCAAGAAACGTAAGCATATGGTGATAATATATGATGTTATCATATTCAATAACATAATCCATCAATATTCATAACAAATACGCCCATGGAATAATAATTCAAATATTTTCAAGATGTTAATTGGATGAGAAAAGAGTATTTCTATTAAGATATAATCAACATAAGTGAATAAGTTACAGACTTCCATGTTGGCATGATTCAGAACCAAGAAATTAAGTTCCTTCTAGCTGGACCTCCACCACTTCAATCCTCCACCAAAGGCAATCTCATATAAGAGAGACAATGAAGTTCTCAATTAGAAAGGGAAGAGATTGGGAACTGAACAATGTGTTCAGACTTAAAGGACAAAGGGATGCAGACTCAATGTGAAGTGAATAATTACTCGAGAGTAACTTTTCTCTCAAAGTTGAATTCTTTATCTTCCTTTCCATAGCTCGAATTTGACCCATTTATAGCCTTCAAGTGGAATTGAAGGGCCGAGTCGGAACGTTTCTAGTATATGGAAGGCCAAGGATGATTGATCTCGTGATGTGACATGGATACTAGACACCATTTTTCAATTTTGGGCACATTTCCTGATGCATGCGGGTTGTAGTTGTGAAACCTACGTATACGCATGATGTATAGTAGGAAAGGTGCGTATATGTGGAAAAAATATATTTTTATCTCTGGGATTTGTAAAAAGGGACATCAAGTCTGTGTAGGGAAATGGAAAAAGGCCTTATGTGCAAGATTGCATAGGGTGAGAAAAATCTTTCTATAACACATGTTATGTCTTGCCTTGCCAAGCCATGTCATGCCTTTCCATGCATTTCCATCCCATGGAATACCATTGCATGCATTTCCTTTCCATTCCATGCCTTACCTTGCCATGCCATGCATTACCTTGCCATGTTTTTCCATGCATTTGCATGCCATGCCATGCCATTCCTTGCCTTGTAATGCCATGCCATTCCTTGCCATGCCATTCCTTGTCTTTCCATGTCATTCCATGCCTTGCCTTTCCATGTCATTCCTTTCCATGCCTTCTCTTTCCTTTCCTTTCCATTCCATGCCATGGCATGCCTCGTCTTGCCTTGCCTTACCATGACATGCCTTAACAATCCATGCCATTCCTTTCAAAACCATGCCATGGCATGCCTTATCTTTCCATGCCATGTCACACGTTGGGCACTTTAATTGTCTAATTAAATGGAAAATCAAAGTGTTCAATATAAATTGTCAACCCAGGGAAATCTATTATTTCAAGATAATTGTGCACAGTCTATGCTAGATAATGGAAGCATCTATAATCTAATTGCAGTAGGGAAGTTCTTATAACAAAAACAAACAAACAATATTGTGGACACAATTGTGCCGATACAGCTGGAGTGCTACAGACTTAAAATCATAATTGCAATCTAAATTGATGAATCTACAACACCATGAATTGCCTACCCTATCTAACTTTCTAATTTACTTTTGCAGGAAGAAATTCTATGCTATTGTTGAAGGGAAATCTGCTTATTGCAAGAAGCTAATTCAAACTTTTAATTCTCCAGAACAAGATTTAAACTTAATGCAG
>JASDQU010011237.1:219994-232227 GCA_032191745.1 Picea mariana
GCATTTGCATGCCATGCCATGCCATGCCTTGCCTTGTCATGCCATGCCATTCCTTGTCTTTCCATGTCATGCCATGCCTTGCCTTTCCATGTCATTCCTTTCCATGCCTTCTCTTTCCTTTCCTTTCCTTGCCATGACATGCCTTTCCATTCCATGCCATGGCATGCCTTGTCTTACCTTGCCTTACCATGACATGCCTTAACAATCCATGCCATTCCTTTCAAAGCCATGCCATGGCATGTGTTGGGCACTTTAATTGTCTAATTAAATGGAAAATCAAAGTGTTCAATATAAATTGTCAACCCAGGGAAATATGTTATTTCAAGATAATTATGCACAGTCTATGCTATATAATGGAAGCATATCTAATCTAATTGCAGTAGGGAAGTTCTTCTAACAAAAACAAACAAACAATATTGCGGACACAATTGTGCCGATACAGTTGGAGTGCTACAAACTTAAAATCATAATTGCAATCTAAATTGATGAATCTACAACACCATGAATTGCCTACCCTATCTAACTTTCTAATTTACTTTTGCAGGAAGAAATTCTATGCTATTGCTGAAGGGAAATCTACTTATTGCAAGAAGCTAATTCACACTTTTAATTCTCCAGAACAAGATTTAAACTTAATGCAGAAAAAGGAAAAGTAACTCTCCAACCATGCTCAACTACTGACTTCTAATTCTCATGAGACAAATCTATGCGCATTTATCAGGAAGGGACTAAACTGTAACAACAGTTTCATTCAGAAACATCTAACAGTTAAACCAATTGCAACGAAAACAACTAAATATAGAATTCGAAATAGAGGGGAATCAGTGAAGAAGGTGGGCCCTTTCCTTCTCACTGAATCCACTCAAAGAGATAGATCACCGTATGTTAAAGAAATTCAATCCAGTTCTTCATTCAATTGCCAAAAAGATGTTTGAGTACAATAATCATTCCTTTCTTTAGTTCAAGCCAAAAGACTAACAACCTTTACATTACAAAAGCTCTGCTATTTAAATTCAGAGTCAATTAGTGTTCAGAAACAGAGCAGTCCTAAGAATCCTCGATTCTCAGGCTATTCGTTAGATATCATCAATACCAAATCTTGAATTCTCCTTCCTCAACATCGTGAACCAACATTCTAATCAACAGGTGTTGCAGCAGTCATATCACAACAGGGCTGGTGGCTTCTGCTGTAACAACTTCCAAGATTAACAGGCTTCTGTTGTAGCAGTTGTGTAACAGCTTCCAGGATTGATGGTAGTTTGTTGTAGCAATCCTGTAATAGCTTCCCAAGAATTGCGCATAGCTGTCACAACAACGACCCGATTCTCGAAGTGGGTTGTTCTATCATTTTGATCATTAGTTGAATTATTTCATGGGTAAAATATGTGATTGTATTCAATCAAACATGCTAAGTAAATGAAAACATAAAAGAAAGATGAATAGTTCGTACCTTGGGAAAAAGGGTCTTAGTGCTCGTTATAGTAGTCATTTATCTTAGGAAATGAGAGGGTTGAATGATCAAAAGGTGTAGTGAAAAAGGGCATTTCAGGGTCCTAACATACCCCCCAACTGAAGACATTGCATGTCCTCATAAAAAAACACATTCAAACCTTATTTTGTAACTGAAGTAGATGAGTATCGGCTCCAGTGAAAAATTGTTAAGAGAATATTCTAAGTGTCGGTAATGAAGAATGATGTGTCAAAAAGAACAAATCTGTTGTGTCAACCATCTGTTTGGGTTCTTCTTTTCTTGAGAACATGATCAGTTTGAGTTGCTCAAGTAACAACTTGTGAACGAAACAAAGGTTCTTTTTTGCAAGAGGCTGGCATACCAGGTGTTGATTTATGATGTTGAGATCTCCCTTGTTTTTCTGATGTTTGTGTAGATGGAAGTCCATGTTCAGTCTTGATTGATACATTTGTTGGTCTTGTAGCAACTGGAACTTTGACAACCTCATATCCTGCTTCATAGTAAATGTTGCCACATTCAAAACACATGCGTTATATTTCTCTGCCCAAAACAAATTTTGTTAGTGGTAGGATGTCCATGGTTATACCTTTTGGATTCTTCTGTCGAGCAACTTCCACTTCCTGTTTCAAGGTTTTTATCTCTACTTTAAGGTTATTATTTTCTGTTATCAGTGCCGCAATCTTGGAATTTTCTGTATTCTTGATCTTTTGGTCTATTTGGGCAAATAAATTTGCAAGTGGAACATCCTCAACATGCTATGTAGCCGGTTCTTGTGTAACAACTGTGACTATTGGAACTGGTTCTTGTGGAGCAGACTCGACATGGACAGGTGGTTCTAATATCTCGAACTCTAGTGGGACAATCTCTTGTGGAGCAGTTGGTTCTTATGTAACAACTGTATCTGTCAGGATTGGTTCTTGTGTATCAGTCTCGACATGGATAGCGGATTCTTGTGGAATTGTCTCCGTATCAAGCATAGATGACAGTGTACGAAGAATAGGAATAGCCTGCTCCATATTTTGCTTTCCAATTGCAGCTTCAACAGACTTGGTGGACTTGGTTTTTCTCCTAGGTAAAGTAGAAATGAAAGTAGTGGTCTTTTTCTTTGCTACTGGAGGAGGAATAGGATTTTCTTCCTCAATCACACAAGGAGGACATTCTGGTATACTAGGGTCTGAGATAATTTGGATTTTATCAATGGTCAAAGGATGTGCAAAATCATTAGGCAGCACCGATGATTCTATTGCGCATTCACTTTGAAAGGAGAAGATAGTTTCCTGTAGTTCTGGGCATAAGGTAAAAGCTGGTATTCGTACCCCTGGAGAATTCTCTATTGCAGTAGCTAGAGGGTTCTATTTTGATTCATTTTGACCAATGGACATTCGAGGTTTTCCTTTGAATGGACGTTTCCTTTTCTGCGAAAAATGCACAGGTAATGCTAGTAGGTGTTTGATCAGCTGTAGCAGTAATAGGAGAATCTTGTGTGATTGTAGCAGTAGTAGGAGTGGTCTGTGCGATAGTTGGTGCCTCAGAAGAGGGGGTAAGCGGTATTGATGGTATTGAGGACCGTGCTATTCTTGCTCACTTTTTACGTAATGCAAAAGTAGGATCAGGGTTTTTCTTGTCAGAAGCAGGGGGTTGGATTTCAATAATCGGTGTATTAGCCAAGTGCTGTGATAGTGGTCGAGCGGTTGGCTCCTCATCTATTTGTTTTTCCACAGCTACAGGTTGTTGTATTGTAAAGTCGTCAAGGCTTGTCTGTGTAGAGCCATGATGGCTTCGGGTTACATGGTTACTCTTCCAAGGCACCTTACGGACAGTGACTGTAGGAGTTTGGGCTGCCGTTACAGCCGAGGGTAAAGGCTCTGGAAGAGGTCCATGGGTTGCAGTTTCAAGGATTGGTGCAGCCCTTTCTAGACTGTGGCTGGGCTGCTGTAGCAGGTGATGGGTTATTATAAATGCCCATACCTCTGCGAATTAAGAGGCCGATGAGTCTGTGATTAGAAACACAATTCTTGGGGCTCTTGGATTTTTTTACAAAACATACCATATTATGCAATGATTGTAGGATATAATAAGGGATGTTTATCAATTTCTGATGTCGCAGATGTGATAATAAGATGAAATCAGAAAAATAAACAACTTGGTATCTTCCTTCACAGGTGATGTACCTTTTAAGAAATTCTGAAACTGTCCCCCATGGTTCCAGTAAGGAATTGACGTCTACACCTCTGCCCTTGTTCTGAACTCACTCAGTGTTGATGAGGAACCCCTTCTGTGCATTCGGGATACATGTTTTTCTGTTAAACCATCGGTCCCTATTCTTGGCAATCCTGTTACAGCAGCAATGCTTACTTCTGTTACTTGAATCCTTACCCCATTCACCATTGAGTACCCTTTAGTAATATTTTGACTGAATTCCAATACTTCGTCCTCACTAAACTCTTTTAGCTTCTTAAAATATGATATCCAGCCTGCTTGAAGAAATATTTGGTAGGCCTCTGGGTGTAGCAGTAAACTGTCGAGAGTTGTGGGTTCATGTCTCACAACTAATCCTCCCATGATGTTTCTTGAGATTTATAGGCACGTAGGAGGAGAAGCTATCACTTAAATCAGAGACGCAATAAGCTTGAACATGATTTGCAGAGAGAATACAGTGTTGTAGTTAAAAGAAGTGTGGTGGAAAGGTGGTGGAGGTGTGTATAAACTTCGGAATGAACAACTAGATTTACGTTCCCCTCCCCCCCCAACTAAGCGGATTGGCTCCAGGTGTAACCAGTTAGTAAATAGGAAATCGTGCTTTTAGATCTTCATTACTTGAACACATAGGATTAATTACATACCTCAAATCTTAGAGCACATAACTACCTGTTGGAGTAACCGCACAATCCAACCTCTGTCAGAATGGAACATAATCACTGACATGATGAAGGATCGTGAGACAAATGATGACTTGTGCAGAATCGTAGACCTTACTGTAGTGAGCCAACTGAATACCGCGGAATGTAAAGTGATGTCATAATAAAGCAATACTTTCTGATAAAAAGCATCAGTAATGTCTAATCAGAGGTGTTGTTGCATGGAATATTGGAGGGCTGGAGCCGCAACATCGAAAAAAATAACGAGTGAAGTGGTCAAGAAAGCGCCACAGTAATTAGTGTATAAGCAGGTTATTTTTCAAAAATGTCGGAGGTAGGTATAATAGCGTTGATATCTGCCAATTTATCGGGAAAATGTGTAACAACATTGAATTCGGCCAATTTATCGGAAAAAGGTGTAACAACATGGAGATCGGCCAATTTATCAGGAAAAGGTGTAACAGCAAGGAGATCAGCCAATTTATCGGGAAAAGGTGTAACAACAAGGAGATTGGCCAATTTATCGGGAAAAGGTGTAACAGCATGGAGATCGGCCAAACACTGCCTTACTTTGATTCGAGGAAGTTTTTCAACTTATATGAACACATCGTTTCCTTCTTTTCATCAATCTACCTGCACACACAGAATTGCTTGATACCTTCCAAGGCTTTATTAGCATAGTAAAGAAAAATAGAAAAATTTCAACTAAAAATAGAGAAATGCAAAGTTTGCTGAGATTATTTATGTACAAAGTCTGAGCAAAAGAAGTCCTAAAGTTCAGAAGGGGAAGGAGCAAGCTCCGTTATGTACAAGAATTGATAATCTGTATCAGTTGTGCAACTAGTTTTGAATTCTGCCTTGGACAGTGGACACTGGTATAGATGTAGGCGATGACCATTTGCAATTAAGTGTGTATTGGATCCATCAATAGTAATCAGTCAGGTTGTCCCATTGGGAAAGACGGTGTCTACTTCGTAAGGCCCTAACCATCGTGTACGCAACTTACCTTGAAATTCCTTAAAGCGTGAATCGTACAACAGAGCCCAATCTCCTTTCTGAAATAATTTCTTTTTAATGATTCGGTCATGCCATTTTGTTCTTTGTTGTTGAATCACTGTGGTTTGATGGATGGCATCCAAACACTTTTCATCAAGCTCATTGAGCTACTGCAGTCTGGCTTTTTGTGCCATAGTCAAGTCAAGATTGATGGCCGATGCAGTTCTTAAGGTTTTGATTTTGAACTCAATGGGAAAAATAAGGCTTTTTCCATATACTAGCTCGTAAGGAGAAAAACCAGTTGTGCTCCTCCAAGTAGTTCGGTAAGCCCATAGAGCTTCATGTAGTCTGCAAGACCAATCTTTATGATTTTCTCTCACTTTTTTAGTAAGAATGGCTTCAATAACTTTGTTGGTGCTTTCCACTTGGCCATTGCCTTGTGGATGGTATGGAGAAGCTATTCTATGCAAAACATGATATTTACTGAGTAGAGCTTCAAATTTATGTGATGTGAAAGGGGGTCCTCCATCAGTGACCAGTTCTCTGGGAACACCAAACCTAACAAATATATTTTCAAACAAGAATGCTAAAACAACCTCTTCTAATGCTCTAATAAGTGCTTTTGCCTCCACCCACTTGGTCATGTAGTCTGTATAGACCAATATATAAACTTTTTGATTGGAAGGTGGATGAATGGGTCCTACAAAATCCATGGCCCATCTTTCAAAACGCTCTAACACTACCTGAGGCTGGAGTGGCATCTCATCCCTATGAGTTAGCTGACCCATGCGTTGGCAACTATCACAAGCTTGGACATAATTCTTGGCATCTTGAAATATGCTGGGCCAATATTAGCCCATCCTTAAAAATTTATGCCCGGTCCTTTTTGCAGCAAAATGACCCCCACAAGGGCCATCATGGAAAGCTTTCAGCAGATCATAAACCTCATCATCCCTCACACATCTCTTGATTTCTTGGTCTAGGCCTATGTAGAAGAGGTATCCTCCTATCCAACTGTACCTGACACTCTTTTGAATAATTTTCCTTCTTTCCCTAGGAGATAGGTGGGGAGGTACCTTCCCTGTAACCAGATAATTAGCAATGTCTGCATACCAGGGTGAGTGAGTAGATACTGCAAACAAATGTTCATCAGGAAAGGAATCGTCTACAGGTGAATTATCATCATTTATATTTAATCTTTAGAGAAAATCAACAACCACATTTTCTTTTCCTGGTCTATCTACTATAGTGATGTCAAATTATTGCAGTAGTAACAACCATCTTGTCACTCGGGCACTAGTAATAGGTTTATTCATTAGATATTTTATGGACGTATGATCAATATGGATAAAAGTTGGGTAACCAGTTACATAATGACTGAATTTATTGATTGCATATACTACTGCCAGGATTTCTCTTTCAGTAACTGTGTAATTTAACTCAGTAGGAGCCATGTTCTTGTTGATATAGTAGATAACATAGGGTTATTTGTCCTCCTATTTCCCTAATACTTCACCAATTGCAGTGTCTGAGGCATCTGAAGAAATGTGAAAATGCAGAGCCCAATTGGGCCCTCTCAAGATGGGAGTTGTAGACAATCTCTGTTTAAGGTCTGCAAAAGACAACGCATAGTCTTTAGTCCAATGAAAGTTAACATCTTTTGTTAGTAAGAAAAACAATGGAGAGGCAAGTTTAGAGAATATTTTTATGAATCTTCTGTAATACCCAGCATGTCCTAAAAAGATTCTTACCTCTTTCTGAGTTGATGGAGTTGGAATGTCCAAAATTACCTGGATTTTGGCTGGATCTACCTAAATCCCTGCATAAGAGATGAAGTGTCCCAGCACTACCCCTTCGCGCATCATCATATGGCATTTTTCTATACTTAAAGAGAGATGAGACTATTTACATCTTTTGAGCACTTTCTCCAGATTAGACAAAGTGTCTTCGAAATCAGTCCCATAAGGAGTAAAGTCATCCATGAATATTTCCATACAATCATTTACCATATCATTGAAAATACCAATCACAACTCTCTGGAAAGTGGCTGGTGCATTACACAGGCCAAATGGGAGAACCTTGTAGGAAAATGTTCCCCAAGGGCTGGTAAAGCTGGTGTTATCTTGGTCTTGTGGGACAATTTGTATATGGTTATAGCCACTAAATCCATCTAGAAAAGAAAAATATTTCTTTCCGGCTAAGTTATCTAAAACCAGATCAATAAATGGTAGAGGGAAATGATCCTTCTGCGTTGCCTTATTTAGGGCTCGATAGTCCACACACACTCTCCACTTACCATTCTTTTTAGGCACAATTACCAATGGTGATACCCACTCACTGTCTGATATAGGATAGATGAATCCGACATTGAGAAGTTTCTGAAGTTCTTCTTTAACAATTTCTTTAAGGTTTGGGTTCATCCTCTTTTGCGGTTGGAAAATGGGTTGGCATTCTTCTTTGATGTATATATGGTGGGTGCATAGCTTAGAGGGTATGCCTTTCATATCCATGTAATCCCATGAAAATGCTTCTTTATGTTCAATCAGTAAATTCATCAGTCGACGAGTTTCAGCACTGGAAAGATCGGGATTGATGTTTAAGGTTTTTCTAGGTTCGATTTCCACAGTGACACTTTTGGAACTGATTTTGGGAAATAATTCAGCTGTTACTATTTCATCATCTGTTGTTACAGCATTTGCTGTTACAACGACTGTTGTTACTGCTGAATCACTCTGATTGTTAGCAAGTTCCGAGTTCATTTCTTTTGGGGCCATAGGGTCAAAGACTCTGATTAATTGGTGGTGTGTGTGCTATGTAATGGCAGAGGGGTCACAAATAAAACAATTAATTAACTCATCCTTTATCTCATCCTTAAAACTCAGGGCCTTTCTTATAGTTAGCACAGGAAGAGCACTTTCAGCCTCAGTGTCTATCCATAGAGAATTTTCAGGTTCTGTACTGGGTGTAGCATGAGGATACAAGGTAAGTTTTTTTGTGTCGTAACCATAAGAGATGGTCATAGAACCATATCAAAAACCTATGAAGGCGTCAGCTGTGGCTAACCATGGTCGTCCCAGAATTAGAGAATGGCCTCCCAGACTAGATTTGGGCTGCAACATGACAAAATTAACAGGATACTCCCATGAGTCTACTAAAATAACTAAGTCATCGATTAATCCTTCTGGTCTAATGGTAGAGCGATCAACTAATTCTAGAACAATAGGAGTAGGTTGGATTTTTGTTCTGAGTTGCAACAATTGCATAGTTTCTATTGGCATGATGTTAATTGTTTCCCCTAAATCAACTAATACATGTTGAATAGATGTCTGTTCGATTTTAACTGTGACAGTCGGGTTTCCTGGGTCGCCATATTTAATAGGTGGAGTTTTTCCTAGCATTAGCTCAGAAAAATCCCCCACTACATGCACTGTGAGGGGATCCTTAGGTTTTCATCTAGGTTTTATGATACAAAGATCCCTCACGGTCTTGGCATAAATAGGGACATCCCTTATTACTTGCAGTAGTGGAATATTAACCTGTAGATTTTGCAATTCTCCAAGGAGATTGAAAGATGGTAATTCCACAGGCTTAGCAATTTTCAGTATTTTAGGGAATGGTGGGTCTGCTGATTCTAGAATAGGCTGGTCAATTTATTCTGTATCAGTAGATGGTTTCTCCCCTGATTACTTATCTGATTCTGAAGATGGAGCATCTTCAACTATTGGCTCAACTATTCTCCCTGATCTTAAATGTATTTCATCACAGGGCATAGGAGTAATAGATAAGGCTGACACATTAAGTATGTCTATGTTTTGAACGACCTTATTATTTGGGTTTGGGTTAGGTTTCATAGGCATCTGAGATCGTAAGGGAGGATTTTTTGGTGAGTTATTGGGAGGCAATTGTAGCTATTGCTGCTGGTATGGAGGTTGGAACTGATGTTGAAAGAAGTTTGGTTGGTGTTGGCTTGGATAACTGAGTTGATGTTGAGGACCTCTCCCATATGGGTTCCATTGTCCATTGTGATTCGGTTGTTGGGGCATAGGTAATCATGCATTGGGATCCTGTTAAGAGGGTGGCATTTGGTTTGGAGGGGGATAATTCAACTGAACATATGGTAGCTGATTGTTCCAATAATTAAATGTTGGAGGAGAGAATTCAGAATTCATACCTTGACCTCTTGGCTGCCATTGTCTTCTTTGTGTGATTAGATGGACAACCTCTGCTTCCTCATTAGTTTATTTCATTTATTCTTTTACCCCTGGTAGATAAGGACATTGGTCAGTGGCATGGTCTAATTCACAAATAAGGCATACCTAGACACTGTTCAATGGGCACTCCCTTTGTGGATGTTTCTTCCTGCATTTTGGACAGAAAATGCATAATACTTTCTCTGGTTCTACTTGTTTCTGTTTGACCTGCAAAGTATCCATTTGTGAGGCAAAAGAGTTAATCATCTCTGTTTTGAAACTTTCTAACAGATTACCTATTTCTGCTCTGGTTGCTCCTCCATTTGTTCATTTTTGTACCCTTGAAAAAGTAGTATCCTTGGTAGATGACTTATTTCTTGTAGACCCTTGAGAACATCTTTTGCATAGGTCTACAATGTCCTCATAAGATTCCTTAGATATATCTCCTTTACCAATCATATTCACCATATCTAAGCAATCTTCTCTAACTCCTTTTAGCAAAATGGTTTTCAGAATGTCCTTACTCACATCTAGATGGCCAGACCGCTGTAGATTGTATTGGAGTTGCTCCACAAAGTATTCAAGGGTCTCGTCCTCCTTTTGTGACATTTTGAACAGCTCCTCTCTGCGCTCCCTTGTTCGACAGTAGTCTTGGTATTTGTGCAGGAAAATATGCCTCATTTGAATCCATGTTGAGATGTTTTCCCCTCTAAGGCTCATGAACCATCTTAATGCATTTACTTTTAATGTGGCTGGAAACAGTTTGAGCTTCTGCGCAATGGTAGTGTAGTCATAGCTTCTACACAAAATGTCAAATTCAAATAGAAACTCATCCAGATCTTCAGTAGATAATCCATGAAAATTTGGGAGAGCCGAGAGAGGTATGTTTTTCATAGGAGCCATCCCTCGTGTGGGGACATCAGAAATAGGAAAAACCAGGGTAGAGATAGTGTTTTCATTGTTTACCTAATCCTCGTTGTTCTGTGGATTCTCTTGGTAGATCTCTTCTTCATTATCCCCTTGATTCTCCATATGTGCTCTCTGGTTCCACTCAATATGAACAACGTCCCACTCTTCCTTAGTGACTATCTGACTGTTGATTTGATAAACAACTTCTTCCAAGTTTTCTCAGTTTGAGGCTATACTACCTTGATCCTCTATGTTCTCCAGTGTTGCTTGCTGATTTGTTGGTGACAAATCTCCAGCTTCACTTTCAACTACAACTTCACCTTCATCCCTTGAGGAGAATGATGTTTCAAGAGGGGGTATTTTTTCTAACTGTGGATCATGTCCTCTTGGAGGATTGGCAGGGCGAAATATGGATCCTGAAGAAGAATCTGCTCTAGCTATAATCTCTTCAACAATGTTCTGTCTTCCCAGTATGTTAGGATTTCTTCCTCCACGTCCTCTGGTGCATGTAATGTTAGTATTTTGGGGGGTTCATTCTCACGTTTGGTGATTCATGTAGACTATTCATTCCTAAAAAAAAAACTAGTTTGCTTACCAAAATCTACAATTATCTTCCCCGACAATGGCGCCAAAATGTTGGGCACTTTAATTGTCTAATTAAATAGAAAATCAAAGTGTTCAATATAAATTGTCAACCCAGGGAAGTATGTTATTTCAAGATAATTCTGCAGAGTCTATGCTAGATAATGGAAGCATCTCTAATCTAATTGCAGTTGGGAATTTCTTCTAACAAAAACAAACAAACAATATTGCGGACACAATTGTGCTGATACAGCTGGAGTGATACCTACTTAAAATCATAATTGAAATCTAAATTGATGAATCTACAACACCATGAATTGCCTACCCTATCTAACTTTCTAATTTACTTTTGCAAGAAGAAATTCTATGCTATTGTTGAAGGGAAATCTACTTATTGCAAGAAGCTAATTCACACTTTTAATTCTCCAGAACAAGATTTAAACTTAATGCAGAAAAACGAAAAGTAACTCTCTAGCCATGCTCAACTACTGACTTCTAATTCTCATGAGACAAATCTATCCGCATTTATTAGGAAGGGACTAAACTGTAACAATAGTTGCATTCAGAAACATCTAATAGTTAAACCAATTGCAATGAAAACAACTAAATCTAGAATTCGAAATAGAGGGGAATCAGTGAAGAAGGTGGGCCCTTTCCTTCTCACTGAATCCACTCAAAGAGATAGGTCACAGTATGTTAAAGAAATTCAATCCAGTTCTTCATTCAATTGCCAAAAAGATGTTTGAGTACAATAATCGTTCCTTTCTTCAGTTCAAGCCAAAAGACTAAGAACCTTTACATTACAAAAGCTCTTCTATTTAAAGTCAGAGTCAATTAGTGTTCAGAAATAGAGCAGTCCTGAGAATCCCTGATTCTCAAGCTATTCATTAGATATCATCAATACCAAATCTTGAATTCTCCTTCCTCAACATCGTGAACCAGCATTCTAATCAACAGGTGTTGCTGTAGTCATATCACAACAGGACTGGTGGCATCTGCTATAAAAGCTTCCGAGATTAACAGGCTTCTGTCGTAGCAGTTGTGTAACAACTTCCAGGATTGATGGTCATCCATTGCAGCAATCCTGTAACAACTTCCCAGGAATTGTGCATAACTGTGACAATAGCAACCCAATTCTCGAAGTGGGTTGTTCTATCATTTTGATCATTAGTTGAATTATTTCATGGGTAAAATATGTGATCGTATCCAATCAAACATGCTAAGTAA
>JASDQU010011237.1:282101-297209 GCA_032191745.1 Picea mariana
ACATGGTAAAACTCCTTCACAAATTCCTTCGTTAAATATTGATATTAAATTCGAATTGCCAATGTACAATGGAGAAGTTAATTCTGAGAAATTAGATAATTGGATTCGTCAGATTGAGGTGTATTGTAGGATACAAAAAATTCAAGATGATGAAACTAAGATTCAGCTTGCTTCTTTAAGATTGGATAGTGCAGCACTCATTTGGTGGGAATCCAAGACTCAAGAGGACATGAAGAAAAATGGTAAAATTTTAACCTCTTGGAATGATTTTATTGTTGCAATTTGTTGGCAGCCATATTAATCTCTATTTTTACAAGCTGCCTACACAGGGTTTTTAAATTCTCATTACTCATCGCAACCTTTCTCATTAAACGACACCATTATCCGTCACTTTCTACGTATCTGCTTTTTGATTTGGTTTTCATAACTACAAGTATGAAAACTCACAGCTGGAATTCATGTTTGATTTCATCAAAGGGTTAATGTTCATATGGTTTATCGTTATTTGTCTTATTTTGTTATGATTATGGTTGTTTTCATGGTATAAATCCTTGGTCTCGAACACACCTTGGTTACATATGTATCAAACCACCACCCATTTAGCATTTGATTATTGTTAATAAGGTTTTTGATTTATAAAATCTTTGATTCAATTGTTTATTTGATATATTGATTTTGTGATCAAATCGTGGATATGCATATGTTGGTTTTAAACTGTTATGATTTTTATACACCGAGGTGTCATTCCAAGTACAACATGGTATGATGTGTTTACATGGCCTCGATCTATATGATCTTTCCTCACACGCATAGCATTAACGCTCCTGCCTACCATTTTGAGCTCTTTTCGCATTGTGTTGGGGAAGCTCAGGGCAATGGCTCTGTGTTTGTTCTGTCAAACCCTATCGCCGAATCCCTTATCGATTTTGTGCTGTTAGCCATGGCCCCTGTAGTGAGAATTGATCCCAATGGTGTCCAGACTTTGTTATCATTTGATAATGCCCGAGAAGACTTAGAGAGGAATGGTTGGCGTGTCTTTGTTGAAAAGTTCGAGGGTTTTAATTTAACAGTCGCTTGGGAATTTGCATTAACATTCGATGGTTTTAGAGCTAAGATGTCCAACTTGAGTTAAACGAATATTTCATTAGCCAAGCCACCGATCTTCCAGCCATGGGACAAAAGTGGTTCAAAAACTCAAAGGTTGAAGAGGTTCCCTGTTCACTGTTGTTCACCTCAAGGAAGATTACCAACTGCGACAGAGGTATGCCTGTTACAGCTCTAAAACCTAGATGGCACGATCTGTTAGCTATTGTCAAACAATTCATTACCTGTGAGGGTAGATATGGTTTGGTTTTCTTATATCACTTGCGGTTGCTCATGATTTTTATTGATTTTCCCCTAAACATGCCCTATTTTCTCCTTCGAAGTTTATACAAAATGGCAAAGCATTTTAAAAGGCAAAAATCTGATTCCATCCTATTCCACCATTGTTTGATCAAGATTATTGTTGTTCATCAGTTGAAGTTAAACGGTGATTGTTGGGACACCTTCCTGTTAAGAAATGGTTTTGCTAGCAATGAAATAGGACAAGTTGACAAGTCTTTCATCACAGAAACCCTCGTCGAGCCTACCATCCGTCCTCTCGCCCTGTTTGGAACCCTCGACCTATTCGGACACTACCCAACCCGACACTCTACCAGATTCGTATCCCAAAGGTGGTGGTAAGTCTATTAAAAAATCTACAAAGAAAAAGTGTAAAGGTAATATTGATATCAATTATAAGGGTAAAAATGCCGCGCATTGGGTTTCATGATGTGCCCAAAATAAACCTAAGGAAAATGCAGACCAAAACCCTATTATGTTAAGCGAGGATTTCGATTCGGAAATTGAACGGTTTCTAACTGAAGAATAACCATATTCGTATGGACTTTTCTCTGGTAAACCCTATGATTATGTGACAAACCTTCCACCGTGTCTTAAAGACAACCCCGACTTCCTTGGAATCAAACTCAACAGTAAACCTACAAGTCAGTTGGAAAATTCCCCACCTGCTAATACACAGTTTATTCAACCGCAATGCAACGAATGTCAGTCATGGCTCGATAGGTATTACAGAGACGTGCCTTTACTTCAGTCTCGGATCAAATCCTTGGAAGACCAGGTGAATTTTCTAATGAAAGAGAATGGTAGACTACAATCCATAGCCCAAACCAAAGATAAAAGACAAAAAACCACAGGGTCTGTTGTTTTTAAGAACATGGAAGCAGTGACTGCCATTGTGAATTCGAAAATTGCTTGATTAGGACGAATCCCTTAATCTGAGGTATGGTGTTTAAAAATAAATTTAGGATGATTTTATTCTTTTTTAAATTAGGACGCATGATTTGTTTCCACAGATTACATCTAGTCTGTTTTGATTAAACACGATTCTAGTTATAATTATAACTAGCTACAGAATCGTGCGATTCTGTAGCTCGTTACTAAACTTCGAATTTCCTGTTTTTACAACCAAAATGCAATCTGAAATCATTTATTCTTGTGTGTTTACCGGTACATACGATTTCTAAAGAATATTTGAATCGTTGGTGGCATCTCTCAACATGCTATTTCTTTATGTGGTTTTAGAATAGGCTGTTAGTTTTGATAACAATGAGAATCTGGGAGGTTGCATCCCCCACAATTTTTGGAACAAATATGATAATATCCACAGGAAACATTTTGATCCTGTAGCCTATATAAATGTATTGTTTTGTAAACTAAGAACCATCACTGCCTGGGAGCAGAAACTATGGATTTATGATTGACAAACTTGAATGGAAGTTGATATTGGTACAGCTTTAGCTTCGATATATCGTATTTTTGTTCAAGTTTTGATCATTTTGATTTGTAATTAAATTGTTACTACTTTAGATATCATTATTTATTACAGATTGATGTGATGAAATATATATTGATGTCCATGTTTTATGTCTCTCATATTATATACAGCAATTACTCTGTTCAAATTTGATGATTAGAAGGTTAATCTTCTTTATTCAATGAGCAGTTATATACAAATTTTTACAGCCAGATTTATCTTAATGTGATCATTTGTAAAATCATAAAATTGTTGTCACTACTTCTCTTATGTTCTGTTATTAGCATTTGATCATTACTGCGTCGCATTTACAAGAAGCATTTGGAAAATCTGGTGCGGGTTGGCCTCATCAAACAACAAAATTAGATGCTATACACAAGACGAATAGGAGATGCGATTACAGGCTAGTTCACTTGCTTTATTTTATTAGTTAAATTAATATAGGAATTTCCTGTAGTCTAAATACATTGTATTGTTTGTTATCTTTATTTTCGATTAGACAGTTGCTATTTCATTTCTTGTTCATAAACTTTATAAAAATAAATCAAAAAGACTGAGTGATAGTTTTGTTGTTGCTAAATAAATCAATTCATATTTGATTTTCGCAAGTTTTGATCAAAATTTTCATTCTGTAAATGTTATACATATATCAGAGATATAATCATATTGTACATATGATAAATAGAGCTATTTTGTAAATATTAGTTAGCAAACTGTAAGTATATATTAGATTTGTATATAGTTTTTAGCGAGTGTTTTTCATTAAGTTATTTTCTTTATTTTTGTTTTTTCACTTTCTTAGGACTTACATCGGCCAACAGAGCCACTAAACCCGTCGGAGTGGATTAATCCAAACGGCTTGGGTTAAGTAGACAACCCCGGACCGGATTCACTCCTCCAGTTGACGAGCGGTCAATTTTGCCCATCAACAAATGGCGCTATAAGGAGGGCCTGGAAATTATTAATGGCACGAGGTGGTAGTAAGACTCCTCCACCACCTACCCGCTCACCTATAGTGACTAGAAGTCATTCAAATGAAAACATTGTCCCTCAAACAACAACCACATCAAACAACGATCTACGGATCACAGTTGAACCAGTTACTCCAAATCCTACAGGTGGTGACATACAAGAGATTGTCCGCCAATATCTGATAAGAACACACAGTGCCTTCGCCCGTTTAAGACAACCAAACTGACCTTTGGAACAACCATTATACTTCTCTGATATCAGAGAACAAATTGGAGGCACTGACCTCACTTTAAACCCTACAGATCCAATCCTCACTCCTGCAGCAGGAGGATCTGGTATACCACCATCACCACCTCCTTCATCTCCTTCTTCTTCTGGAGAAGAATCCTCTAACGAAGGTAGTTCCTCATCCTAGCCTTTGACACCACCCACACCTATGGCCAACCAGAACAATCCCGCCAGACCCTGGCTTGACCAAGATACAGTGGCCATACCTGGGCCTTAACATCCCTTACCCAAACACTCGGAGAAATGGCTCCCTAAATTTGACCCAGACTCTGAACAGATCGCTGAAGATCACATCAAAAAGTTTATGTTAGCCATTAGACTCCGTAGTGTCGAGAACGAAGACGTATTCTGTAGATTGTTTCACTACACCTTTGAGGGCAATGCCTCTACCTGGTACTTTGCCCAACAATCCCATACCATTGTGTCATGGGAAAAGTTTGAATCTTGTTTTCTTGAGAAGTTTGGAGACGACAAGTCCCCAGAAGTTCTAGTCATAGAGATATCTAGTTTAAGAATGAACCCCAAAGAGAAGATCAAAGACTTTAATCAAAGATTCTTAACACTAAAGAACCGAATCCCTACGGATTTGATGCCTGCCGAGAATCTTATCATAGCATATTATATGAAAGCCTTACATCAAAGCATAGCCATTTGGGTAAAGAGATCTAAGAAAGCCACGTTGTTAGAAGCCTTCGAAGAGGCCAGTCAGATTGAGAAAGACATCCTTAGCTTAAAAGACACTACTAGCAACGAAATAGAGACTAGTTCATCTTCCAAAAAGAAAATCGAAATCCTCCCTGGACCTTCCCAAAACAAAACACAACCTGAAAGATCAGATTTAGAAAACTTACAGAAAGTCGTTCAAAAACTGTCCAATCAAGTTATAGATTTGAAAAGGACGGCTGAAGAAGATTCTTCGAGCAAAGGGCCTTACAAACCCCCATTTAGGAAGCCTTTTCCCACCAACTGACCTAATTCAAATACTAAAGGCCTAAATCTAGAAAGCCTGCAATTTGCTATTCAAACGATTCTAGAAGCACAAGATAATTTGATGCCTCTTGAGATCCCTGAGGAAGTAGATGAACAAGAGATAGTAGAAGAAGATGAATCATCTCCGAACATTTTTGGACATTTCTCAGATAGTATTTTTCAAGCTAATTTTGAAACAATACATCCTTACAATACTAGGAGTAAGACGACAAACAAACCTTCTTCTGAAATCACTACGACTTTGCCCCCAAAACAGTCTAGACCAACTGAGACTAAACAGAATTATGTAAACCCAAGCTTAGATTATGATTTCGTTGAGGATCTAAAAAAGTTAAGGGCTAATATTTACATTTATGAATTATTAAAATTCCCGTTTATTCTACAAAAAATGCTATAGAATATTGCAGAGAATGGAAAAAATGGAAATCCAAGAAGTAACAAAGGTTTTCAGAACAACCCCAAAGTTCCTCAAAAGGCCTCTGCCAAGACTACTTCCGATTCTCACGAGAAAAGAGACTTTCCTGTAAATAATGTAACAAATGTAGATAAATTAGTTTTAGAGGCTGCGAGTAAAAAGAAACAAGCTTCCACCATTAATACTCGCAGAAATGTCCCTCCATTTTTGTTAACTTTTGAAATCTTCAATAGGAACGTGCACAACTGTATGGTAGATTCAGGAGCGTCATCTAACGTAATGTTGTGGTCTGTGTGTTAGAAGATTAATGATGAAGTTCAACCATCCACATTGAAGATCATCCAACTGGATCGAACTAGTGTTAAAGTTATAGGCGAATTGAGAAATGTGCTTATAAGATTGTCGTCTAACCCTAAATTTCATCAAGTGATTGATATTATTGTCGTAGATATCTCAAAAGTTTATGGTTTGTTTTTTAGCAGAGACTAGTCGGAACAGCTACACGGCTATTTTGTGACGGATTGGTCCCACTTGTGGCTGCTCGAAAATGGAAATCCCAACAGAATCAAGGTAAATCGTGAACGTTACCTAAAGTTCATAGTGACAGATTTAAATGATCCCAATGAGCCATTTACACCTTTTGCCGATTCACCCGAAATACAAGGGATGGACACCTTTTTTGGCAATTTCATGGTCGAAACTTCCGCTATCACTAATCTGGAACAACAGTCTGAAATTTTGACATATATGCAGCCAGCAGCTTCTACCCAATGGTCACATGTACCCGAAAAAAATCAAAGATGGTCTCTTTACTTTGATGGGTCAAAATCCAAAGAAGGAGCTGGTGCAGGCTGCGTGACTATTGATCCAGCAGGTAACAAAACCCTGATTGTGTGCAGGTTAGAGTTTGAATGTACAAACAACACAGCAGAATACGAGTCTTTCTTGCAAGGCCTCGAAAAAGCATTAGATATGAACGTTCAAAATTTGACCGTCTTTGGCGATTCGGAAATTGTGGTTAGACAGGTAAAAAATTCTATCCACTGTTTATCCCCGCACCTTAAAATCTAGCAATCTGAGGTATGGAATTTGATGAATAAGTTTTATGCATTTAACATAAATTCTATTCCTAGATTGAATAATTCGGAAGATGACTTGTTAGCTAATGTAGCTTCGAAACTTTTTTCTACAGAAGGCTTGTCTTCGAATGCATTCTCCATCGAATTATTGTTCAGACCATCCGTCCCCGACAACATCACGAATTGGAGAGTCTTCGATGATTATCAACAGATTATAAGTTTCCTGCATATGGAAGAAACTTTCCAAGGCGCAGTAATCGACGAAGGTACTCATGACGAAAATCTTCGTGACTTCACGGTAATACCAGATCCGAGATCTCCTGAATCTTCATCAGACATGGTAAATTCTATCCCTAAATCTGTAGTTAGATTAGAAAAATTTATGATCTTCAGGACAAGTTCAAAAAATCAGTGAACTGCAAAATGAATAATTCCTCTTTAACGCATGAAAAAGTAAACTTGGGAACTAAAGACAATCCACAGTGCATTAATTTAGGGGTGGGATGTTCTGAACAAGAAAAAACAACGTTTATTAAATTTTTTAAGGAATTCAAAGATGTTTTTGCTTGGACGTACGATGACCTAAAAACCTTTGATCCTAACATCATACAACACGTTATTCCTATGAAACCCCAAACCCAACCTTTTCAACAAAAGTTAAGGAAAATGCATCCAAAACTCGAACCGACTGTTAAGAAGGAATTAAATAAACTCCTGAACGCTAAGATAATCTTCCCAGTTAGGCACATGCAAGGGGTCTCTAATCTTGTCCCTGTCCGGAAGAAGAGTGGTGAAATCCAACTATGTGTCGATTTCCGAAATCTTAATCGAGCGTCTGATAAAGACAACTACCCTGTCACACCCATGGAGTAGATCCTTCAACAGGTATCTGGTTCTGAAAGATTATCCTTATTGGATGGTTTTTCAGGATATAACCAAGTCCCGATGTCCCCTCTAGACCAACTTAAAACCACCTTCCGCACTCCATGGGGTACCTACGCTTATAGTAAGATGCCTTTTGGACTCATAAATGCTGGTGCCACTTTCCAAAGAGCGATGGACATCACTTTCCAAGGCTTAATCAATCAATCTATCGTAGTTTACTTTGATGACGTTACTGTCTTCTCGAAAAACAAAACAGATCATCTAGCTCATTTAAGATCTATTTTACAGTGATGCCATAAGTACGACATTTCTTTGAATTCTAAAAAATCTATCTTTGTAGTAGAACAAGGTAATCTCTTAGGATTTATTGTATCAAGCGAAGGGATGATTATCAACCCTGAAAGAACTCAAGTCATTTTGAAAATCCCCCTTCCCTTGTCAAAAAAGTCTATGCAATCTTTCTTAGGTCAGATAAACTTTGTCAGGAGATTCGTCCCCAGTTTTTCAGAAATGGTGAGACCATTACAAAACCTAATAAAAAAGGACGTACAATACCATTGGGGACCTTTATAAAACCAGGCTTTTAATTCAATAAAAAATGCCATAATAGACGCTCCTTCTCTAATGAGCCCTGACTTTTCGCAAGACTTCACTCTCTACACATTCACTTCTGACCACTCTTACGCTGCTATACTAACTCAAAAGAACATTGAAAACAATGAAGTCCCAATTTCCTTTATGAGCTCAGCCTTCAAAGGGGTAGAACTTAATTACCCAGCAGTAGATCGGCAAGCCTATGTTGTTTTTAAAGCAGTAAAGCACTTCTGATCTTATCTTTTGAAATCTAGGACAAAAATCATTGTCCCTTACCTGGCTGTCAGAAATCTGTTAGTACAAAAAGAAATAGGCGAAAAGAGGGAAAACTGGGTCGCATCCTTGCAAGAGTACGACATAGAAATCACCCCAGCACAAATAGTGAGAGGTCAAGGGTTATGCAATTTAGTCGCTGACTCAGCTACAGGACAGCAAGAGGAAAATGATATATCCAATCCAGGACATCATTACCAAAATTTAATCTATTGTGCACAAAACTCTGTTAGTCCCTGGTATGATGATATAAAATTTTGTCTTGAACATGGATCAGCTCCCCGTCATCTAGATCCCACAAAAAGAAGAGTGCTAAGATTAAAATATTCTTCCTTTCAGCTGATTAATGGTATTCTGTTTCGTCAAAATTTTGATGGAGTACTAATGCGCTGTCTTGAGAAAGATGAAGCAGAAAAGGTCTTATTAGAATTACATGCAGGAGAAGATGGTGGGAATTTTGGTGGAGATACCACTGCCCATAAAGTATTAAGAGTAGGTTACTACTGGCCCACACTTTTTAAAGATGCTCATGCTTTGTGTCGCAAGTGTGTAATTTGTCAAAAAACATCTGGACGGATACAGAAATCATCCTTCCCTCTGCAGCCCGTTTCAGTAGACTCCCCTTTTCAGCAGTGGGGTCTTGATATTATAGGCCCGATCAATCCGCCATCCTCACAACAGCATAAGTTTATCATAATATCCATGGATTACTTCACCAGGTGGTCTGAAGATGCCCCATTAAAAGATGGAAATACCAGTCAGGTAATAGCCTTTTTGAATTCAAATATTATTACTCGTTTTGGTATCCCTGACTACCTGGTATTTGATAACGCTTCCTATTTTTCGTCTCTTGAGATGAGTGATTTCGCTCTAGAAAAAGGAATTAAACTAAAATATTCTGCCAGCTATTACCCTCAAGGCAATGGATTAGCAGAATCAACTAATAAAAATATGATCAAAATTATCAAGAGAACGGTCTCTGAAAACCATAAAAATTGGCATAATGCACTATTAAATGCAATCTAGGCTAATAGAGTGACTCCAAAAACTGTTGTGGGTAACTCACCCTTCTTTCTCGTTTACAGTAGGGAGGCAATTATGCCACCACATATTCTCCTTCCCTCTCTGCAGCTATCGCAGAAAATACAAGAAGAGGATTGTCCCCCTTTGGAGAATTGAATTAATGCATTGATAAAATTAGAAGAAGTGAGGGATCAAGTGAAACGGAAATTGGATCAACATCAACTTGTTGTTAAAATCTGGTTTGATTCCAATTCTGCCTCTGACAGAAATTTTGAGGTGGGTGACCTCGTCCTGAAATGGGACAAACCACATGAAGGAAAAGGAGAGCATACAAAGTTTCAGAACTTGTGGCTAGGATCATTCTTGATTTCCGAGAAATTGGGTCCCAGCTCCTTCCAATTACAGAATCTAGAGGGATAGCCAGACACCTATCCGATGAATGGCCAAGCTCTAAAAAGGTATTTCACCTGATGACAATCCCGTGTACACTGTGTAAATATTTTTGTTTTGCTTTCTTTTCATTTTTATTTACTGTTTTTCTTTGATTCTTCCCTTATGCTTACCAGTTTTTATTTTGAAACACACATACCTGCATCATGAATTTTTTCAGACAAAGAGAACAGAAAAATTTCTCCTCTAAAATGACTACGGAAGATTGTTAAAACATCAATTATGATATTTTTCTGAAGTCTCCAGCCATGTTAAAGAAATCTTGTTGTTTGAAAAGCGTTTCTTGATTTCACTCTGTAACTGAAGCTTTTCACGATCATCCATAAAAATTTCTTCTTACACTGTCCCTGTTCCTTAAGAGAACAACTCAGAGATGTCTCCCCGCCTTCGAATGTCGGTTTATTAAACTATCTCTAGATCTCAATGAAGGACAGTTAAAAAATTCTCTCAAGGTCTGTAATTTATTAAAATATGTCCAAAATATCAGGATTTTCATCGTCACCCCGCTCGATTAAATATCTTTAAAACTAAATAAATCTTCAGAGAGTTGTGGGAAGTGCTTGTAAACCCGCCGGGATACTGAATAGGTTTGCTGGCAGTAGGTAAATACATGCATGACGCCAAGGTAACTTCGTCGGGGTACTGAACAGGCCCGCTGGTAGCGAAGCAATGTCAGGTATATGAAAATTCTCAAATATGGAATCTTTTGACCTTAAATGTCCTTCATTCTGATCTGGAACTTCTTGGCAGGATACATATATCGGAGTGGGTTAAATGGCACTCCTGTCAAGGTTATGGACGCCTGCTGGCAGCAATGGCTCTGTCAATAGTATTGGAGATTTTAACCTTAACATCGTGACTCTCTTTTGTTGAGATTTTCATCAGTTTTCGTCTTTTAAAATAACAAGCAATCTGAAACTGGAATTTTTCTTGATTGATAATGATGTTCAAACAGTTTCTTGGTTGTTTTCGAGTTGAATTTTTTCTGATTATCCTAATCTGGACTTGTTCATTTGGTAGAGATAACTGCTTCTACCAGTGTGTCACCATTGTTGGCAGCCATATTAATCTCTATTTTTACAAGCTGCCTACACAGGGTTTTTAAATTCTCATTACTCGTCGCAACCTTTCTCATTAAACGACACCATTATCCGTCTCTTTCTACGTATCTGCTTTTCGATTTCGTTTTCATAACTGCAAGTATGAAAACTCACAGCTGGAATTCATTTTTGATTTCATCAAAGGGTTAATGTTCATATGGTTTATCGTTATTTGTCTTATTTTGTTATGAGTATGGTTGTTTTCATGGTATAACTCCTTGGTCTCGAACACACCTTGGTTACATATGTATCAAACCACCACCCATTTAGCATTTGATTATTGTTAATAAGGTTTTTGATTTATAAAATCTTTGATTCAATTGTTTATTTGATATATTGATTTTGTGATCAAATCGTGGATATGCATATCTTGGTTTTAAACTGTTATGATTTTTATACACCGAGGTGTCATTCCAAGTACAACATGGTATGATGTGTTTGCATGGCCTCAATCTATACGATCTTTCCTCACACGCATAGCATTAATGCTCCTGCCTACCATTTCGATCTCTTTTCGCATTGTGTTGGGGAAGCTCAGGGAAATGGCTCTGTGCTTGTTCTGTCAAACCCTATCGCCGAATCCCTTGTCGATTTTGTGCTGTTAGCCATGGCCCCTGTAGTGAGAATTGAGCCCAACGGTGTCCAGACTTTGTTATCATTTGATAATGCCCAAGAAGACTTAGAGAGGAATGGCTGGCGTGTCTTTGTTGAAAAGTTCGAGGGTTTTAATTTAACAGTCGCTTAGGAATTTGCGTTAACATTCGATGGTTGCAGAGCTAAAATAGGAGATGTCCAGCTTGATTTAAATGAAGATTTCATTATCCATGCCACCAGTCTTCCATCCATGGGACAAAAGGCGTTCAAAAACTCAAAGGTTGAAGAGGTTCCCTGGTCATTGTTGTTCACCTCAAGGAAGATTACCAGCTACGACAGAGGTATGCTCATTACATCTCTAAAACCTAGATGGCACAATCTGTTATCTATTGTCAAACAGTTCGTTACCTGTGAGGGTAGATATGGTTTGTTTTTCTTATATCACTTGCGGTTACTCATGAGTTTTATCGATTTTCCCCTAAACATGCCCTATTTTCTCCTTCGAAGTTTATACAAAATGGCAAAGCGTTTTAAAAGGTAGAAATCTGATTCCAGCCTATTCCACCATTGTTTGATCAAGATTATTGTTGTTCATCAGTTGAAGTTAAACGGTGATTGTTGGGACGCCTTCCTGTTAAGAAATGGTTTTTCTAGCAGTGAAATAGGACAAGTCGACAAGTCTGTCATCATAGAAACCCTCGTCGATCCTACCATCCCTCCTCCTTCGCTCTCGCCCTGTGTGGAACCCTCGACCTATCTGGACACTACCCAACCCGACACTCTAACGGATTTGTATCCCAAAGGTGGTGGTAAGTCTGTTAAAAAATCTGCAAAGAAAAAGTGTAAAGGTAATATTGATATCAATTATAAGGGTAAAAAGGCTGCGCGTTGGGTTTCACGATGTGCCCGAAATAAACCTAAGGAAAATGTAGACCAAAACCCAATTGTGTTAAGCAAGGATTCTGATTCGGAAATTGAACAGTTTCTAACTGAAGAATATCCATATTCGTATGGACTTTTCTCTGGTAAACCCTATGATTATGTGACAAACCTTCCACCGTGTCTTAAAGACAACCCCGACTTCCCTGGAATCAAACTCAACAGTAAACCTACAAGTCAGCTAGAAAATTCCCCACCTGCTAATACATAGTCTATTCAGCCGTAATGCAACGAATGTTAGTCATGGCTCAATAGGTATTACAGAGACGTGCCTTTACTTCAGTCTCAGATCAAATCCTTGGAAGACCAGGTGAATTTGCTAATGAAAGAGAATGGAAGACTACAATCTGTAGCCCAAACCAAACATAAAAGACAAAAAACCATAGGGTCTGTTGTTTTTAAGAACGTGGAAGCAGCGACTGGCATTGTGAATTCGAAAATTGCTTGATTAGGACGAATCCCTTAATCTGAGGTATGGAGTTTAAAAATAAACTTAGGATGATTTTATTATTTTTTAAATTAGGATGCATGATTTGTTTCCATAGATTACATCTAGTCTGTTTTGATTAAACACGATTCTATTTATAATTATAACTATCTACAGAATCGTGAGATTCTGTAGTTAGTTACTAAAATTCGAATTTCCTATTTTTACAACCAAAATGCAATCTGAAATCGTTTATTCTTGTGTGTTTACAGGTACATACGATTTCTAAAGAATATTTGAATCGCTGGTGGCATCTCTCAGTATGCTATTTCTTTATGTGGTTTTAGAATAGGTTGTTAGTTTTGATAACAATGAGAATCTGGGAGGTTTCACCCCCCACAATTTTTGGAACAAATTTGATAATATCCACAGGAAACGTTTTGATCTTGTAGCCTATATAAATGTATTGTTTTGTAAACTAAGAACCATCACTGCCTGGGAGCAGAAACTATGGATTTATGATTGACAGACTTGAATGGAAGTTGATATTGGTACAGCTTTAGCTTTGATATATCATATTTTTGTTCAAGTTTTGATCATTTTGATTTGTAATTAAATTGTGACTACTTTAGATATCATGATTTATTACAGATTGATGTGATGAAATATATATCGATGTCCGTGTTTTATGTCTCTCATATTATATACAACAATTACTCTGTTCAAATTTGATGATTAGAAGGTTAATCTTCTTTATTCAATGAGTAGTTATATACAAATTTTTACAACCAGATTTATCTTAATGTGATCATTTGTAAAATCATAAAATTGTTGTCACTACTTCTCTTATGTTCTGTTATTAGCATTCGATCATTACTTCTTTGTGTTTACGAGAAGCATTTGGAAAATCTGGTGCGGGTTGGCCTCATCAAACAGCAAAATTAGATGCTATACACAGGACGAATAGGAGATGTGATTACAGGTTAGTTCTCTTGTTTTATTTTATTAGTTAAATTAATATAGGAATTTCCTGTAGTCTAAATACATTGTATTGTTTGTTATCTTTATTTTTCGATTAGACAGTTTCTATTTCATTTCTTGTTCATAAATTTTATAAAAATAAATCAAAAAGACTGAGTGATAGTTTTGTTGTCGCTAAATAAATCAATTCGTATTTGATTTTCACAGGTTTCGATCAAAATTTGCATTCTGTAAATGTTATACATATATCAGAGATATAATCATATTGTACATATGATAAATAGAGCTATTTTGTAAATATTAGTTAGCAAACTGTAAGTATATATTAGATTTGTATATAGTTTTTAGCGAGTTTTTTTCATTAAGTTATTTTCTTTATTTTTGTTTTTTCACTTTCTTAGGACTTAGATCGGCCAACGGTGCCGCTAAACCCGTCGGAGTGGATTAATCCAAATGGCTTGGGTTAACTAGACAACCCCGGACCAAATTCACTCCTCCAGTTGACGAGCGGTCAATTTCGCCCGTTAACACAATTAAAAGACAATTTTACCCATTGGCATATATGCAAAAGGCTACTATGGATTGGCAAAATTTTAGACAAGCTAAAGGACAGAATGTGCAAATCTTTACTCAAGAATTTAGGAGAAGAGCTTTGGTTTTGGGAGTAGATTTGTGTTCTCAAAAAACTTTACTCAAATACATTGGAGATTTACATAGTTATTTGAGACATACTATACTGATGTTTAATCCTTCAAATCTAGATGAAGTTTGTGTTCAGGCCACTCATTTGGAAGCAAGAGGAAGGAACGAAACTCATGAGGGTAACAAAAAGCCTTTCAGTCATGGAGACAAAGGAAAGAGGAAGTTCAAGGGAAATGGCAAAAAGAATGTTGTTCTTAAGAAAGAGGGAGAAAAATTCACATGCAAACATTGTTCAAAAGATGGCCATGATGAAGACCATTGTTGGAAACTTCATCCTGAAAGAAGACCCAAAAATTTTGGCAACAAAGGGAAGTCAAAGACTATTGCAACCATGCAACATGATTTAGGTTCTGATTCGAGTGATGAAACAAAGATCACAGCCATGGGTTATCAAGGTAATGGTTCTATTGCAAGTACTAGTTCTTCAAGTAATGATAATCTCAATGTAACTCGCCAAGAAAAAGAGAGAATTAAACTTTTTCACATAAGGGTTGTTTCAAAGCATACTAAAATAGATACTCTATTTGATACTGGATCTC